>JASAMY010001403.1:0-38357 GCA_030248085.1 Paralinhomoeus sp. GSCO2_6 | reverse complement strand
CTTGCTTTACTGTAATGGGACAATAGTTCCAAAAATGTTCCAATTTTGCGGCTTTTTTTTTTCATGTTCTCTGCCAGGTTTTTGGAGCGTCGCTCGCGAACGCCAGGGCCTATCGCGATGAAACTTGGTTTGTGTAGCCGGCTAGTGATCGCAATGTTGCATGCCAAAGGATTTGTGTGTACTTCGTACCAATCTCGAGATATTGCCGATTTTATCCGATTATCGATTGATTTTCTTGGAAATGGGTCACAAATTTTGTGCCCTATAGGCGCTTTAACGGTACATTGCAGTGCTTCGCTATAAAGGAGAAAGTTGGTCACCATGACATGACTTGTGTTACTTTCAACAATTGGACCAAATTGGACGCACCAAAATACCTCCCCCCCTTATATCGATAGCGGAAATTGGCGATATTTCGGTGTGGTTAGGTCGGATGGCCTAAACATCAATAATAAAGTTGATCGCCCTTCGATGTAGAACATTTCATTCCTTGAAGTCAACACGATCCGACGCACCAAAATATTTTCACTTCCGGGATAATCAATAAATATCGATATGGGTAGGTTGGATCACTTTGGCCAAAACACAAAAGTTGACCGCCTGCACGTGCAGATCATTTTGATTCTTTACACCGCTATGCTCCGACGAACCGATATGGCACTACAGATGTGCACGCACGCACGCACACCAACAAATGGGCTGCTTCGCAAGAAACTTGATGTGGGTCAGTCCGATCACTTTGGCAAAAACACAAAAGTTGACCGCCTGGTTATGGTGATCATTTCCATACTTTACATCACCATGCTCTGACGCAGCAATATAGCACAACTGCATGTGCATGCACGCATGTATGTCTGCTAGGCTGTTGGTACTTTGCTTTACTTCAATTTTGCCTTGTTCGGTTCAGTCACAGGTGCATTGTGTGTGAACCTACGTCAGTGAATGTGTGTGTGCGTATGTGCGTGCGTGCGTGCGAGCGTGCGAGCATGCGGGCATGCATTCGTGCGTGCGTGCATGCTTGCAAGCATTGAATTACAGAAACCCGCTCACCTTTTGAAAAAACACTGTATTAAGGAAAAATTTGCAGGTGGTTGCAAAAAAGGTGAATATGTGACGCTCGTGTGGTGCAGTCCAGTTTGAAAAGGAGCGGTATTAAGGCATGCCCCACTGATTTCTGGCCACTTCCACATTGTAGCTGATCAACTTCAGTTTGAACAAACCATGTATAAAATCTAAACCTCATGCAGCAACACGTCACATATTCGGCGTTTGTTGTGTTCACCCGCAATGGAAATGTGCAGCGAAAATAATGGCGACTGGAACTGGCTGACATTTACATCGATTGAAATGCAAGAAATAAGCACATGCCCATGGAACCCCTATGCACACGTATGCATGAGCGCGTGCACGCACGCACGCACGCAAGCAGCACACACACATGCATTAGGGCACTACATGGCTGGGGGCACAACACAAATGTTGGATGAACAGTTTGTCATTGGGTGGAATGCCAGAAGGGAATGGAGCAGGATTGTAGTAGGTATTGTATGTCTCACCTACACATCAGCAACTGTACACCATCACCAATCCACATGTAACAAATTTTAGCATGGGGCACCAATTGATTATGCAGAACATACTTTGGCAGTGTCAGGTTCATGGTAATGGGCAATAATAACGTCTTGATAGAGAAGAGGTATGAGTTGATGGACGTTTGTGCTTTGGTTGGCTTGACTGAGTGACATAGCTCACACAACAAACGCCGAACATGTGACGTGTTGCTGCATGAGGTTTAGATTTTATACATGGTTTGTTCAAACTGAAGTTGATCAGCTACAATGTGGAAGTGGCCAGAAATCAGTGGGGCATGCCTTAATACCGCTCCTTTTCAAACTGGACTTCACCACACGAGCGTCACATATTCACCTTTTTTGCAGCCACCTGCAAATTTTTCCTTAATGCCTTATTTGTGCAGTATAGTATGTAGTAGAAAGTTTCCAAAAAGTCTGAGGGGTCTGGGTGGAGGTTTAGGACAACCTGGGGGGAGGGTTGGGTAGGGTGTAGGTAGGGTCATACTCAGCACCTGGGAGGGAGGGACGCCCCCCCCCCCCAAACCCCACCCTAGTAACAGGTATGCCCCCATCAGCACAGCGCGCTGATACGGCGCCAACTGACCAACTCGTTGTCGTTCAGTGCTCTGCCGCACCGATCTGTCAAGCTGTGAGGCGACGTACGCTTGTCAGAAGATGGTCATGGTGATGGTGACCCGCGGGGTGAGCTCTTGTTTTTCCGGTGTGCAGTGTACTGTGTATTGCGCTTCCTGCAGCAAGTGGAAAGAGGCTGCGATGGCCACTGTGAGAAGGAGGGAATGCAAGACGGCTGCAGGCACCTCGACCGGCGCACCAAGGTCTGCTGCTGCACCGACAAGGATTTCTGCAACGCCGCTCTGCCGAGGCGCAGCCTGTTCAACTGCATCGTCTTCGCCGCGATACTGGCGATTGTCGCACAAGCTGCCGTTGACTGGCACAGCGGCTTACAGTAACGCGGACCACTAGAAAATGGTTTCTTGTTCGCGATGATACAACGCGAGTGGATCGCCGACACATTGATTACACGAACCCATTGTTAAATTGCAGCTAGAGACAGTACTACCTAAGTTGTCAGGTCCAATATGGCTTAAAACGGCCGCTATGTACAGTAAGTAGAGCATCATTCATTCATTCCCCGTTTAGAAACTTGGAAGTCCAGTGAAATTTGAAAATTGCGCTTAGAGGCCGCCTGCTTCTTTTCAGCTACTGTATTCGGCTCCCGCGTTGTCGAAAGGCCGCAAGTGGGCCAACACTTTTCCCGTGCGCCCATTTTAAACAGTGCAAAGTGGCACTATCGCAGCCCCCTGCAACGATACAAACTGTTGCGAATCGTCTTCACAAACGGATTTGCAATTCAGTGTCCGAATCGAATATATCCCTACCACTCGAACGTTTCTTTCAGTCCTGACCGCCGTTTGGCTTGCATTACCGTTTTTTGTTGTTTAGCCTCAGTTTTTTGATTGAACAACAAGGGGGAATTTTGCTTCGGCGTTTCTGCAGCATGACTTGGACACCTCTCGTTCTTATGACCGCGACCGCATTGATCGTGCTTTGTTCTCCATCACACGCGTGTAATAGTCTTCATTACTGCAAGGCGACATACCGTAAACGCTATAATCAGCCCCCTGAACCGTAGGAGAGAGTGTAGTTATTGAGAGGGGGTGCGGTGGAGGGGGGGGGGCTACATAAGGGGGGGGGGGAGAGTAAGAAGAGTCTAAGAAAGAAGAGAGTCGAAGAGAGAAGAAGAAGAAGAAGAAAGACGACTGGAACATGTGTGGAACATGAGAAAGATGTGTGGGGAGCTTTAGCTTTAGCTTTGTGGGGGGGGGGCACCTTCAAGGCATGTCTTCTTGACCGCAGTGAGAGCGTAAGTCCCTCCCCCAAGGGAAAATAGTGACTCAGTGACCTCGGAGAGAGTTGGACCCCTCCCCACCTTCCATACGAAGGCTACTCGTTGTCGTTCAGTGCTCTGCCACTCCGGTATGACCAGCTGCCAAGCGAAGCACGCTTGTCATAAGATGACCATGGTGATGGTGACCCGAGGGGTGAGTTGTTTTTTTTATTCGGTGTGCACTAGTGCACCGTTCTGTGCACCATTATGAGAACGTTGGGCTTCCTGCACCACTTTGGGCTTCCTGCAGTTCGTGGAAAAAGGCTGCGATGGCCACTGTGAGAAGACAGGAATGCAAGAGGGCTGCCAACGAATCGATCATCGCACCGAGGTCTGCTGTTGCACCGACAAGGATTTCTGCAACGCCGCCGCCAGGGGCAGCCTGTTCAACTTCGTCATCATTGCAGCGATACCGCTGATTGCTGCACGCTCCCACCACTAGAAAATAGTGTTTTTGTTTTGTTTCCGCAATGATATAACGCGAGTTGAACGTCTACCGAGGGATTGCACGAACCAAATGTTTACAGCTGCAGACTTGCGACCATACATACCGCAAACCCTATTAGCCCCCCGGGAGCTAATTATTTCGTTCGAGCTCTATGAGGGTGTATAATTATAGGGGGGGGGTGCTAATTATAGAGGTTACGGTACATGTTAGGTACAATACGATGGTTTTAAAACTGGCGTTACAGTACTTACTTGAACTATAGGGTGAACAGTTCGAATATATTGGAACATTTGGCTGGGTTGGAATCATTCTTTGACCTGCAATTCCAAGGAATTAGTAGCATCGCACAGTTTACCTTACGTTACCTTCTGTACTAGGTACAGTAAGTGCAGCGTATGGCCTAGTGGTAAAGAATCGGCCTCTTGGGCGCAAGGTCCTGGTTCGATTCTTTATGGATCCACTAGATCGAGCACTTCCATCTCAATGGATTATCTCGTGCCGTCACTGCCCTAGATTACAGATGGGGTATGTACTTCCGAAGGTCTTTAGCTAACTATGCGGTTCTATACTGGAAGGCGTCGTGGAGATGGGCATGCTATGTATATGTTGCAGGCAAAAGCCGTCCGCCGGCAAAACGCGTCCGGACGGCTTTTGCCGGCCGCGCCAGGCAAAACGCGTCCGGACGCATTTTGCCTGACGCGGCCGGCAAAAGCCGTCCGCCCCCCTCAGATGCAGTCCTGCGTTTATGTTGCGCTCCTTTACGACCCACACACTGACCACCCACCACGACCCACCCGCTGACCAACGCAATCAGCACCGACAATCAATTGCAGGGCAGGCGCTTTCGTTTAGTAACCTTTTATTCTGCTGTAAAGGATAACAATGACGTGTAGCAAGGAAAGATTTGTGGAAGCAGTTGCAGAGTACCACCGAACGCATGGAAAACAGAAAAACTGCCAGGTGCTGAACGACGAAGACCTCAGTAGCATACATATGTGAGTCGGTGCTGGAGTACCAAAAGCATGGAATACCGACAAGATCGGATGTTGGTGAAAAAGCCAACAAAACCGCCTACCGCCTTCTCAACAGATACAGAGTAGTTGAAACCGCAGCAGACCAACAGCTTCTCTGCAGGTCAACTGAAAAAATTTTTGTGAAGATGAACAAATTCTACGACATCTGCTTGCGCGCCCACCTGGAGACAGGCCATGGAGGAAGAGACACAATGGAACAGGTCATCAACAAGACCTACGCCAACATTCCCAGAGAATTGCTCAAGTCCTTCATCGGCCTCTGCGAGAACTGCCAGTTGAAAAAGACAATTCCGAAGAAAGGAGTCGTTGTTAAGCCCATTGTCTCCAATGCAATGAACAGTCGTGGCCAAGTTGATTTGATCGACTACCAAAGCCAGCCAGATGGAGACTTCAAATTCGTTCTTCATTACCAAGACCACCTCACCAAATTCTCCCAATTACGGCCTAAGAGAGCAGTAGAAGTTGCTCAGAAATTGATTGAAATCTTTGGGACTTTTGGTGCTCCCCACATTCTCCAATCCGACTGTGTTCTATGACATGTATAAGCTCAATCCTGTCCGTGCGCTCGACATTTAAGAGTCAAGTTCTCTAAGGGTCACACATTTTCTCAAAATGGTTGACACTTTTTTTCCTCGAATGTCACCGATTTTCTTGATGTTTTTCTCGATGAAAGAGCATCCAATTTGAGTCAACTTTTTCTATTGGGGCATATGTCAAAAATGACCAGATCAGTCGTAATAATTCAGTGAATTTCTTTTGGATTCATCCAATTTCCATGAAAATGATGCAGTATGACAGAACCATTACCAGTGTCCTAGGGGTACTTTTTAACGCTGAATGCAGCCAGCAAATTCATTTTTTACAACATAAAAGGTTTGGGCACTTTTTAGCCGTTTTAAAATTTCAAAAAAAAATTTAAATTTTTTGAAGAGTTGTGCCATACTTTTTTATTTGCTTAATTAGTAGCTCAAGTGGTCCTCTATCCTACAAAAAATACGGCTACTGCCAAAGCGCGGACATCAGGGGTCATATTTGGGCTGAAATGGTCACAGTCGCACAATAACATTGGGGCAAAATTCATTGTGTTTTTTGTTTCACGATTTTGATCCACTGTGCCACATCTTTTCTCAGCATCGTGTGATACCCCTGGTGGTCCTCTATCCTACAAAAAACATGGCCACTACCAAGCGCTGACATCAGTGGTCATCTTTGAGCCCAAAAGGTATCAGTCATACAATGAATAGGGTGCAAACTTTGTCAGAGTTTTTTTATGAGTTTCATCCAGTGTGCCATACTTTTTTGTTCGTTCAATTAGTAGCCCAAGTGGTCCTCTATTCTGCAAAAAATATGGCCACAACCAAGGCATGGACATCAGGGGTCATATATGGGCTCAAATGTCCCTGGTAACACCATTTATTCATTTATTGATTGATTGATTAATTGAGACAATGTTTCTCTAGTGTGCTTAAACTTGATTGTGGGCATAGAACTGTTTGTTACCCACCACTTTGGTCAGCACTTCAGTCAGCACACCATGCATGCAAAGCTCAAACGAAGTTGGTTTGGCTCTCCGCTATTGTGTTGTGGGGAGACTTTTTGAGCCCATATATGACCTCTGATGTCCACGCCTTGGTTGTGGCCATACTTTTTGCAGGATAGAGGACCACTTGGGCCACTCAGTGAACAAATAAAAAAGTATGGCACAATGTATAAAACTCATAAAAAACTCTCACAAAGTTGCACCCTATTCATTGTATGACTGGGACCTTTTGGACCCATTGTTGACCCCTGATATCATTGCTTTGGTAGTGGCCATGGTTTTTGCGAGATAGAGGACCACCAGGGGTATCACACGATGCTGAGAAAAGATGTGGTGCAGTGGATCAAAATCGTGAAACAAAAAACACAATGAATTTTGCCCCAATGTTATTGTGCGACTGTGACCATTTCAGCCCAAATATGACCCCTGATGTCCGCGCTTTGGCAGTAGCCGTATTTTTTGTAGGATAGAGGACCACTTGAGCTACTAATTAAGCAAATAAAAAAGTATGGCACAACTCTTCAAAAAATTTAAATTTTTTTTTGAAATTTTAAAACGGCTAAAAAGTGCCCAAAACTTTTATGTTGTAAAAAATGAATTTGCTGGCTGCATTCAGCGTTAAAAAGTACCCCTAGAACACTGGTAATGGTTCTGTCATACTGCATCATTTTCATGGAAATTGGATGAATCCAAAAGAAATTCACTGAATTATTACGACTGATCTGGTCATTTTTGACATATGCCCCAATAGAAAAAGTTGACTCAAATTGGATGCTCTTTCATCGAGAAAAACATCAAGAAAATCGGTGACATTCGAGGAAAAAAAAGTGTCCACCCAATGTCTGACTTTCACAGAATGTGACTCTTAAGCGTTTTTGGGTCACACTACAATGAAAAAGAACACAAAAACACGCATATTCACCCAATTTTTCAATAATGACAGAGGGTTTCCCGCAACTTATCCGGGATATTGATGGCCAGGGGGAGGGGGGGGGGGGTTCCTCCCGCAAAAGGGCGGGACGGCTATAGCCAGGGGGAAGGTGAACCCCCCCTAAACCACCCCTGAGCCCACGTATGGGTGTTGTGCCTGTGTGCTTAGGCTTCGGCTTAGGCAAATCAGGACCTGTGCTGCATCTGTTGCACATTATGTAAATTGCCCAAATTTAGGGAAAATCTAACCGCGCGGGGCGCGGGGCAGATTTGCGCGGGGCAGCTACCCTACTTACCTACTTGGGGGAGCCAATTTGTCAGGCGGAGTATTTGGCAGCGCAAACGCACCAAATAGTAAGCGCACGCACACAAGTGCATGCACGCACGCACGCGCGCGCACGCACGCACGCATATAAGTGCATGCACGCACGCACGCACGCATGCAAGTGCATGCACGCACGCACGCGCACGCCGTGCGTGGTTGCGTGCCTAACCCTAAGCAAAAGCCTAAGGCTAAGCAAAAGCCTAAGCCTAAGCAAAAGCCTAATCCTAATCAAAACTTGCGAGACCTAAATTATTCGCGATTACTATTTGGTGCGTTTGCAATGCCAAATACTCCGCCTGACAAGTTGTCTCCCCCAAGTAGGTAAGTAGGGCAGCTGCCCCGCGCCCCGCGCGGTTAGATTTACCCCAAATTTACGCCCAACTCTGCCTGTGTGTGTGGTGACGTCGCTTTGCAAGCACTGGCATGCGCGTTTACCCAACAAATTACTGTGTCATGAAACATTGAACTTCGATGTTTTAAAACGAAATTACGGCAAATCGTGCATGAATCAGATCATTTTGATATTCAGAATAGATTGTCTTGGGGCTGTGGGACACAGACACAACACCTTTTCTCTGATGTTCTGGAGGTGCCTAGTCCCCTTTAATGTTAAGTAACCAATAGGAATACATTACTATAAATTAGATACATAATAGCAACCATAGTCATGCTTAGTATATATTAAGGAAAAATTTGCAGGTGGCTGCAAAAAAAGGTGAATATGTGATGCTATTTTGTTAAAGTCCAGTTTGAAAAAAAGGGGTATTAATTAAGGCATGCCTCATTGGTGTATAGCCACCTACACTTTGCAGCTGATCAACTTCAGTTTGAACAAACCGTGTATAAAAACTGAACCAAACGCAGCAACACGTCACATATTCGGCATTTGTTGTGTGAGCCATCCTCATTCAGCCAAAACGCAACAGCAATCCTTTAACATCTCATCTCTCTCTGACAATGCGTTGCCATTGGCCATTACCAGGGACCTGGCACCGCCGCCGCCGCCGCCGCCGCCGCCGCCGCCGCCGCTACGGCTGTCATTGTCGTCATCCCTGAGGCCGGTGGCAGTAGCGGCGGCGGCGGCGGCGGCGGCGGCGGCGGCGGCGGCGGCGGCGGTGGCGGCGGCGGAGATGATGAGAGCTTTTTGTTCCCGCCAAAGCGCCAACTTCAATCGCGAGTGCGCGAGTGTACGACTCGCGTGTTCACTGTGTACCAAGTGAATTGTTGCACATGTTTTGCACGTTTGAACATGTTTCTGTATTCGTTTCTTGCACATGTTTTGCACCTGTTACACACAACACACGATCAATCTCGTGCAGTCATCTTGTGTCATGTGATTAGTTGCATGTATTTTGCACGTCTGCACATGTTTCTAGTTGCTTCTTACACCTGATTTCATCAGTTTTGCAGATCACGTGATCAGTTTTACACATCTCATAATCTCTTATATAGTTGGCTACCGGTTGGGCTCTCAGTCTGATGCACTGGTGCATTTCTTTCTACACACTGGTCCGCCATGCCTTTCTGCAAACGATGCAACAAAGAATATGCATCAAAATACACCCTGAACCGGCACATTGACAACATCCACCTTTGGCAAAAAGAAGAGGAAGAGGAGGAGGAGGAATGTGAATCAGGTGAAGTGCCTACTGACGAATTGGAAGCAGTTGCAGCCATGCTGGAAGATATCGTTCATGAGGAGCAGCTGATGAGCGTGGATGAAATGCTCCAAGAGAGCAAGTACAGTGAGCTGCTTAAAAAGTTCAAGGAAAAGGTATGCTCAAGTAAGCACCTAATGCCATATACTGCACATTCCATCTGGTGCTTAAGGTAGAAGACGCACGTTCGACTTGGGAACAATTTGAGCAAACTGATTTTTATCGTGCACTGAGGCAAACAACTGACTCTCTCCTAGAAGAGGGACTCAAGGAAGACGAAGCAATGGAGAAAGTGAGTATGATACACTCCAATCATTTTCCCAAAGCAACTTGCCAATTCTAGGCATGGGAAAAACGAAGTCGTTTGTTGGCCTGCCTCCTCAAGAACAACAAGGAAGGCTTCTCGGCACTGCTGTTTGGAGAAGACATGGAAGATGATAATTCGATATAGTTGTGTACACAAACACACATTACACACTAATGCATGCACATGCACACAAAAAGTACATGCACATACATGCACATGTGCACACACATGTAAACTGCTAGTAAACTGCTGTAACAAAAGCGTTGGTGTGACAGTTGTTGATCGCATAGAGCACAGCACATCAGAGCACAGAGGGTAGGGCGCATCTGTGTAGGTGCATAGCATATACATGTATGTGTATCCATGAGGGCATGTGTAACCAAGGATCCATGTGCATCCATGAGCATGGGTGCACGTGTGTGTGTGTGTGTGTGTGTGTGTGTGTGTGTGTGTGTGTGCGTGTGTGCATGTGCGTCGTGTGTGTGCATGTGTGCGTGTGTGTGTGTGTGCGTGTGTGTGGTGTGTGTGTGTTGTGTGTGTGAGCAAGCATGCATGTGCTCGCGACTGTCATTGGCAGGGAGGTCCCATGAACTTCCCATAAAGATTTGGTGGTCATGCGCCTCAAGGTGCCAGGCTCAAAGAGGTGGGCTTGTGAACTTGCTCGCGATTTCAGTTGAGAAAAGCAAACGCAATTCCAGACCAACACACAACTGCAGTGAAGCCAAAAATCACTGATTTCTTCAGGGAATAAATGTACAAACACGCTTACTTCCACTTTTTAAAGAGTCATGAGGAATCCAATCAACTTCTAGCTTTCAGTCTGTCATTTTGCCCTGGGTTGACAACAGCCAAAATCCCACTTCGTCGACTCAGAGTGCGCACAGCAACTGAAAAATCGGTGTTTTAGTTACGCAGATTTGGACAATGATTTCAAATTCAATACATTGCAGGTTTTGTGCTTCTTTGTTTTCCGACTTGCACGCTGCTTGACGGTGCGCTTCTGGGCGATGTTGCGGGCTCTGCTCGTGCTTTCTTTGGCTGGCTTTCCAGCTCCTCGCCGGTTTTTGACAGCAGCTGTTTTCTTTATGCTCTTCTTGCTCTTGGTCTTTGCGCTTTGCTTTCCGGTCACGAGAGCGGCGCTCGGATTAGCTACCCTGTCATGCTTTGAAGAGGCGGCTTTGCGTCTCAGGCGACCTCCACCGACCCTGACGTCCAGTGCTCTGGCGGCTGCTCTGGACCTCTGAATTTCGTCTTCCGGGCAATTTATCAACTCCAATCCCAATCGCTTTGCTCCAGCTCCTTCCACTCGAGTGGTAGGGAGGACGTTGAAAGCGCCATTTTCGTCAGACGACTTCTTCTGCTGGCGAAGGTTGTCTACTAGGCCAACCATGTGGGAGTGCGAAATATCTCACTCGAAAAGCCTCCCGGACAGAGAACAAGACTTGACAACAACAACCGGTTGACGAATGCGGACCCTATATACTGCCCCAGAATTAGGAAAATACACAATTGTATTTGTCGGAAAATTCGGGTGTTGACAACACATGCTAGAAGAATGGACGCAAGGATGGCCCCACGAACTTCCCATGAAGATTTGTGTTCACTGTGTACCAAGTAAATTGTTGCACATGTTTTGCACATTTGCACATGTTTCTATATTTGTTTCTTGCACATGTTTTGCACCTGATGCACACAACACAAACTTGGCAGGACTGGTGGTACTCGATTCGACAGCGTGTACCTAAGCTCAGCAACCTAACGACATTCCAAAAGGAGAACTGATCTGGTTTGTCACGCGCAGGCAACACTCAGCCCACTTTCCAGACCAGTGAATCTACCTATCGGGGTAAATCACATTCCAAAACCAAAACAGATCTGTTTTGACGCTCCTCAGGCGTCGCTTTACACCCTAGACCGCGCGCGCACGCTCGCGCGCGAATGCACAGCCCTTCTTGAGACCAGTTTTCGATAGATTCGAGCCAACCGGCTGGGCGACCGTCGCGCGTCGCCGCCGACTCTGGGACTCTCGACGCTACCTGCTCGTTTACAATCAATCGTTCTTACACTTTAACAGTCAAAAATACTTTGTGAAGAGTTTGTGGTCATGGCTTCGCAACTTATCTCTAGCCTTTGCCGACGTTGGACAACCAGGCGTCGTGGTTGCTGGTGCTCCTGGGAGAGCCTCACAACAGTGACCTTGGGTTGGTGCTCAGGCAAGTCAAAAGTTCTTCTTGCAAAGGTTTTTCTTCTTTTTCTAGTAAAAACGGCATATTTAGGCGGGCGATACTGCGACTGGGACTGCCCCGACTGGAACTCATCCACGAGGACGCCATGCGCGCTCTCCAACTAGGGCTCATATGCAAATTCGTTTTTGGTCTGACGATTCGATAGTGTATCAGATGCCATCCCCCCCCCCCTTTTCAGGCCATCTGCAGAGACGGCAGCGGCCGTCAACACACGCCGCCAGGTGCATTCCTTCGCGCGTTGAGGGAGGGCCCACGAACTTCCCGTGAAGATTTGGTAGTCATGCATCTCAAGGTGCCAGCCTCAAAGAGGTGGACTTGTGAACTTGCTAGCGATCGCTTTCGGTAATTTTAATACGTTCTAGAGGGTGAGCTTGCCACTCCGCTACTACCGTGCCAGGTCGTGCAACTGTGGAGGCGAGACGCGTTGAGACAAGAAAGATTACGATCAAACTCGATTACAGAACAATACGCAGTTCACAATGAAGCTAGTGAAACATTCGGTACAGCCAATACAAGTGGATTCTAGACAGCTGGTGTATTACATATGAATGTATAAACACAAATGATTGGTCGCACACTCGGCACTTTAGCAGACCACTTTCCATGACCACTGGCTCGATCTCCGCGCCAAGTAGACACTCCGTCTCGACGTCGTAGTGCTCGACTGCAGTACAGTTTGCGTGGCACGCCAAGCGCTTGTTGTCCATTTTTCTTCTTTGAAGATGAAATAATAAGGACAGAGCTAAGTTTGAAAGTAGTTATAAAGGCGAGCTGGCTGGCCACTAAAAAAGATCGGATGCGCCTGGAATGAGCGCTTAAACCTCCTCATATCAGGGACCGGGGGGGGGGGGGTAAATACGCGTTGTGGCGCTGTGTAAACCTTCTCACACCAGGGAGGGGGGTATAGACGCGTTGCGACGCTGCGTAAACCTATGGCTCTGGGCAGAGCCAGAGCCCCGCGGGCGCCTTTGTGAGGGCGCTGCGGGAGGGTCCGCACACCTCGGGTGCGGACCTGCGCTACATGCGGGTGAAACCACTTGCTTTCAAGCGGTTCGTTTGCGCGTTTGGTGACACTAGAGGCGCGCGCGGCCTTCGGCCGCCATGCATAGCTTAAGGCATGAAGCAATTGATTTTACATATGACGTCGACGTGATCAAAATGCAAGGGTATGCACGTCTTTTGCTTGTGTGGGCGAGTGTTCTATAGGACAGTTGTGAGCGTTGAGGGACCCAAACAACTCCATGCTCCCCTTTTGACCATGTGTGCACCGCGTTGACAGAAATCGGCCCAAATTCTGCGCTCCTTTGTTGATCGTGAGAGCGTCCACCCAGTTGCCAGAAATTGATCAAATTCTGCGCTCCTCTGTTGATCGTGAGGGCGTGCACCCCGTTGACAGAAATTAGCCCAAATTCTGCGCTGCTCTGTTGATCGTGAGGGCGTGCACCCCGTTGACAGAAATTAGCCCAAATTCTGCACTCCTCTGTTGATCGTGAGGGCGTGCACCCCATTGACAGAAATTAGCCCAAATTCTGCGCTGCTCTGTTGATCGTGAGGGCGTGCACCCCGTTGACACAAATTCGCCCAAATTCTGCGCTCCTCTGTTGATCGTGAGGGCGTGCACCCCTCTGTCAGTAATTAGCCCAAATTCTGCGCTGCTCTGTTGATCGTGAGGGCGTGCACCCCGTTGACACAAATTAGCCCAAATTCTGCGCTCCTCTGTTGATCGTGAGTGCGTGCACCCCGTTGACAGAAATTAGCCCATATTCTGCTCTGCTCTGTTGATCGTGAGGGCGTGCACCCCGTTGACAGAAATTAGTCCAAATTCTGCGCTGCTCTGTTGATCGTGAGGGCATGCACCCCATTGACAGAAATTAGCCCAAATTCTGCGCTCCTCTGTTGATCGTGAGGGCGTGCACCCCATTGACAGAAATTAGCCCAAATTCTGCGCTGCTCTGTTGATCGTGAGGGCGTGCACCCCGTTGACACAAATTAGCCCAAATTCTGCGCTCCTCTGTTGATCGTGAGGGCGTGCACCCAGTTGACAGAAATTAGCCCAAATTCTGCGCTGCTCTGTTGATCGTGAGGGCGTGCACCCCGTTGACAGAAATTAGCCCAAATTCTGCGCTGCTCTGTTGATCGTGAGGGCATGCACCCCATTGACAGAAATTAGCCCAAATTCTGCGCTCCTCTGTTGATCGTGACGGCGTGCACCCCATTGACAGAAATTAGCCCAAATTCTGCGCTGCTCTGTTGATCGTGAGGGCGTGCACCCCATTGACAGAAATTAGCCCAAATTCTGCGCTCCTCTGTTGATCGTGAGGGCGTGCACCCCGTTGACAGAAATTAGCCCAAATTCTGTGCTCCTCTGTTGATCGTGAGGGTGGGCACCCCGTTGACAGAAATTGGCCCAAATTTGGTGCTTTTCTGTTGATCGTGAGATCGTGCACCCCGTTGACAGAAATTGGCCCAAATTCTGAGGTGCTCAGTTGATCGTTAAGGCGTGCACCCCGTTGACAGAAATTGATGCAAATTCTGCGCTCCTCTGTTGATCGTGAGGGCGTGCACCCCATTGACAGAAATTGGCCTAAATTCTTTTGCTCCACTGTGCGTGCGTGCGCGCGTGCATGCGTTCGTGCGTGCATGGGCGTGCACTCCCATGTGTGCGTGCGTGCGTGCGTGCGTGCGTGCGCACGTGTACGTGCGTGCCTTCGTATGTGCATGCGTCCGTGTACGTGCGTGCGTGCGCGCGTGCGTGCATGGGTGCGTGTGCACGTGCGCGCACTCCCGTGCGTGCGTGTGTGTGTGCACGTGCATGCACTCCCATGCGTGCGTGCGTGCACGACGTCCATGCACGTGCGTGCACTCCCGTGCGTGCGCGCGCGCGTGCGTGCGTGCACGTGCGTGCACGTGTCTGTGCATGCGTGCACGTGCGTGCACACCCATGTGTGAAGGTGCGTGCGTGCGTGCCCATGCGTGCACTCCCGTGCGTGCATGTGCGTGCGTGCGTGCGTGCGCATGCGTGCACTCCCGTGCGTGCATGTGCGTGCGTGCGTGCGTGCGTGCGTGCGCGCGTGCGTGCCTGCGTGCGCGCGTGCGTGTGCATGCGTGCGTGCGTGCGTGCGTGCACGTGTCTGTGCGTGCGTGCACGTGCATGCACTCCCATGCATGAAGGTGTGTGACTGCGTGCACGTGCGTGCACTCCCGTGCGTGCACGTGCGTGCACTACCGTGCGTGCACGTGCGTGCGTGCGTGCGTGCGTGCGTGAGTGCGTGCGTGCGTGCGTGCGTGCGTGCGTGCGTGCGTGCGTGCGTGCGTGCGTTCGTGCGTGCATGGGCGTGCACTCCCATGTGTGAGTGGGTGCGTGCGGGCGTGCGTGCGCACGTGTACGTGCGTGCCTTCGTATGTGCATGCGTCTGTGTACGTGCGTGCGTGCGCGCGTGCGTGCATGGGTGCGTGTGCACGTGCGCGCACTCCCGTGCGTGCGTGTGTGTGTGCACGTGCATGCACTCCCATGCGTGCGTGCGTGCACGACGTCCATGCACGTGCGTGCACTCCCGTGCGTGCGCGCGCGCGCGTGCGTGCGTGCACGTGCGTGCACGTGTCTGTGCATGCGTGCACGTGCGTGCACACCCATGGGTGAAGGTGCGTGCGTGCGTGCCCATGCGTGCACTCCCGTGCGTGCATGTGCGTGCGTGCGTGCGTGCGTGCGTGCGCGCGTGCGTGCCTGCGTGCGCGCGTGCGTGTGCGGGCGTGCGTGCGTGCGTGCGTGCACGTGTCTGTGCGTGCGTGCACGTGCATGCACTCCCAGGCATGAAGGTGTGTGCATGCGTGCACGTGCGTGCACTCCCGTGCGTGCACGTGCGTGCACTCCCGTGCGTGCACGTGCGTGCACTACCGTGCGTGCACGTGCGTGCGTGCGTGCGTGCGTGCGTGCGTGCGTGCGTGCGTGCGTGCGTGCGTGCGGGCGTGGGTGCGTGGGTGCGAGCGAGCGTGCGGGCGTGGGTGCGTGGGTGCGTGCGTGCGTGCGTGCACGTGCGTGCACGTGTGTGTGCGAGCGTGCACGTGCGTGCGTGCGTGCGTGCGTACACGTGCGTGCGTGCGTGCGTACACGTGCGTGCGTGCGTGCGTGCGTGCGTGCGTGCGTGCGTGCGTGCGTGCGTGCACGTGCGTGCACTCCTGTGCGTGCGTGCGTGCGTGCGTGCGTGCATGCGTGCGTTCGTGCTTGCACGCGTGTGCGTGCGTGCGTGCGTGCGTGCCTGTACGCGTTCTGGAAGTTTCCCAATTAGGCAAGCTACAATGTACAGTACAATGTGCAATGTACCACAACTACAGTACGCATTTGCATAATCGTGCATAAGCACGTGCAAACGACTCGCGATGTCAAGGCGAGTCATTTGATATGCAATTCATCCATGTGCAATTCGTTTGGTAGTGTTAATCTGTGCAACAACATTTGGAAATGAGCCATAACTACGGTATGAATTTGCATATCAAAAATCGCACTTGCCCATGACCATCGCGGGGTCGCGAGGATTCGATCGAGCCATCGCGCGTGCACGTACGCCAAGCGGTTCGCGAGTTTACTTGTTGCCCACATATATATATATATATATATATATATATATATATATATATATATATATATATATATATATATATATATATACACACCCGTGCACGCGGCGCATTTGTAAGTAGATTCGCTTTCAGATTGCAAATGCGACATTTTTTCAGGCCTTGACCGAGGAGAGTTGGGGCGAGCGGCAGCCTAGGAATTACACCAAGTCCTGAGCTGGCTGCGCGCTTCGCCCCCCTCTCCTCGGTTCCTCCATTCTCCCACAGGACGTCTGACGCCGGTATAACTTTTTAGGTAAAGTTAATAGCATTTATCTCTCTAAGTTTTTGAGTACATGAATCACACCAGTGAAACTTCTTATTTTTTCTAAGTCCTTACCGGCGACAGAGTCCTGCCCCCCTCCCCCTGACCCCCGTTCGATGCGCTATCTACCCCCCCCCCTCCTTCCTCCCTCTCTCTCTGTGGACCCAGAGAGAGATGCGCGTGTAGTGCGACACCAGCGTGCGCGTACGCCTGATTTCTGCACACAGCCGTGAGAAAAAATGGTGATGGAGAAAGCGATTTCGACCTAATACAAAATCAGCATACAACTTCACGAGTATTCAGAGTAAGAATCAGTTGAAACCTTACTTTTTTAAAAAGCCAATACATGTGAATTCTACTTAGTTGGTGTATCACATACGAATGCATAAAACGAAACGCCTGCTCGCATACTGGACACTCGAATTCGCCGCTCGCCTTGACTTTCGGTTCGATTTCGGATCCAATTAGGCATTCGCTCTCCACATCGTAGTGCTCTTGTCCACAGCACTTCGTATGACACACGGGACTGTTTTCTTCCATGACTTTCTACTGGAACAACCAATGCAAATGGAGGCAGTAGCGCGACTCGTAGACTTAAGCTCGCTTTCGGGAGCCAATCAGCATCACTGACGATAACACGTGCCTGTGCCAACGCTGAGGTGTATGCGAGGCGCCGCTAATCGTAATCGTAATCGTAATCGAAGGTCGTAGTCGTAACTTCTGCGATGGTTCGCGGGAAACGAATCGGGCGCAGGGGAGTTGGGGGCTTTTTCGGCAGTGCTGCGACGGCGGCGCTGCGACGACGCGCGACCAACTTTTCGGTGGTTGAGGCGAAGACAGGCGGCATGACGAGAGAACGCGCTGCATCGTGTGCACGGGAAGACGGGGTATATCGGTGTATTCTCAGGACACGGAAAGACGGGGGTCATAGGATGAAAGTTTTCGGTGAACGAAAGTTTGTCGGTGGCTGAGTCAGGGAAAGGCGGCGATAGGCGAGGGACGGCGAAGCATCGAGAGATGGCGAGGCAGCGAGAGACGGCAAGGCAGCGAGAGACGGCGAGGCAGCGAGCGCGCGCTGTGTAATACACGAGATATTTCGGTGTATTCTGGGGACATGGAAGGACAGGGCTCATAGGAAGAAAATTCGTCGGCGAGAGACGGCTGCTGAAGGGGACGAGAGGCGGGGAGCGCGCAGCGCGCGCTGTGTAATAGTTCCATTTTTTCAAGGACGAACTTTCTTCCTATGACCCCTGTCTTAGGGGGTTTGAGATTAGGTGCATTGCGGGCTGTGTAATAGTTCCATTTTTTCAAAGACGAACTTTCTTCCTATGACCCCTGTCCCTTCCCTACTACTGCTGTTCTAACAAAAGCCCATGTACATAGAATTCGAAATGATTGAGCTTACTGATCGGCGCCTCTGCAATGCATCTCCGTTAACCCGATACAGACGTGGTGAGAAACTACATAGGTATGGTACATACTACATAGTATGTAGGTTAGGTAGATTCTAGACTGGGTGGGTTAATTGAGGGGGGACGCGCGCCCCCTACTGTGCGCGGATAGATCTTTGACAGACAGAGCGCGCGCGTCCTTCATATGCTTTAACGTGGGGTTGAGATTGCGACCCTCGCCACCCTGGGTGCCCACCCGGGGTGCCTGAGCACCCGGAACGCGACAGACCTCCGCCCGGGCTGGTTGTTGCTGAAGGCGAAACGCATCGGATCGGTCGCATCCGTGTCGCTATCACGAACGGTCAGCTCGTCGCCACTCGTCAGTCGCAGCGTCGTGAACTGCAGCTCGATGGAGCGCGCGTCCAGCTCTGCAGTTGCGCCGCTGTGCATTAGAAAGCGCAACGGCGCGCGACGCGCCCCTGACGAGGCCGTAGCAGCGCGTCAGTCCGCAGTATTTGCCGTTCTTTTTGGGCAGTTCGATGACTCGAGCCGCGTCCTCGGCCCCGATCTCCAACAGAGGAGAGAAACACGGACAATGATTAGACTCGTTCGCTAAAAGGAAACGAACAAATAATGACAACATTTTTGCGTCAAATGGAACGCTGCAGTGCAATTGACCCAGCGCGTGTCCGATTGCAAAAGAAAGCCTGTCTGGTTTGCAAAACTTCCCAGTTGCCGGAACTCACCATTGTGTCTAGAGTATCGAATGGTGAACCTGCGGCCATATGACCGTGGACCACTAGTGAACCTCACTGCAAAGCCATAACCCACGGCGCTGTTGATGGGAGCGACGACAGTTGTGCTAGAGAGGCTGAATAGACGCATCGTTTGCCCACTCCGTTTCCGTAATCAAAGGCCCAGTGGCGCACATTACTTGCATTTACACCTACCAGTCAAGCATGGTGACACTGCCGTTTGGGCCCAGAGCTGCGAGGTAGATCCAGTCCGTGCCACCCCTCGTCATCAGGTTGTCGATGCTGAGACGGACGAAGTGACCAGCCTTGGGCGCGATGCGCCACGCGCAGTTGAGCGAGTGACAGTAATTGTGGGCCTGGTACTGGCTGGTTGGGGGCCCGAACGCGCCAGTGTCTGTCGAGTTGTCGAAAAGAACAGCCGTCGCTGGGCAGCTGCCCGAGCAGGCCTTGAGATCTGGAAGTTGTGACAGACGCTGTGCACACCAACCCGGAAGGTGCTGGAGAACTGACATAAACAGCAAAGTGAAAAATCGGTGAGGTATGTACCATGTACACAGTGCGTGCACAGTACAACGCGTGTGTCAAGTCTGGTTATCGCCGAATCCATTCATCCATCACCTGGCGATGGACTCTTGAAGTGTCAAACACATATGGTCAACAGGTCAGACTTCGCACAGAACCGAATTATAAAGCAAATTATAGACGAATTTAAACTAAATGTAACAACGGGCGACTGCACGTACGACCATATGTGTACATTGGCACCTGTGCCAGCAGCAGCAGATGGCGTCAGGAAAAGCAGCAAGATGGCAACTCGCTGTTGCATGTTGGTGTTTTGGGGCTAATGCATACTGGTCAGGCCGACACAAATGCTCGATGCAAGCAGCAAGCAAAGGAGTGCGTTGCGTAAGCCTAGCGGAAAAGTCGGCGCCTGTTTGTAACACGATGCTTGGAAAAGTGTCATGCCCGACCGCCGCATGAATCCTACAACGGTGCAACTTTTGCAATGGTGCCCCCCGGCACATGCACATCTCACCAACATCCTCCGGGCAAAATCCTTCCCCTTCCGAAACAAATTTCTGGATCCGCCGCTGTCCTCCCAGCTATGTGATTACACTTGGCAGTAATGCACTGTAGACGTTACTACAAACAAGCGCAATGTATACATACCTAGCAAGCATATGCAACGTACGTACGCACATGACCGCATGACGATTTTCAACCGCAAGTACACTCACTATCTTGGCGCACATTTATCACAACGCAGTGGTGGTGGTGGTGGTGGCGGCCGGGTTGGCCACAACGACCGAGGGTAAAGAGAGTCGGTGACTCCGTCTACCTTTCTTGGGCAGGCCCAGCGACCTGCGCTTCTCCAGATTGTTGTTGTTGCTGCCCGGCTTTTCGGGCTTGCTTGCCCCTTTCGGTGTCTTGCCGCTGCTCCTGTAGGCGAACTGGGTGGTCTGGCAGATGGCCTGATTGGGACCGGAACCACGGCCTTTGCCCGTGCCCTTGCTCGGGCAGCCGAGCAAAGCTAGGAATTCGTCGCGATACTTGGTGCTGAACGCCATGTAGATGACGATCGTGGCGGCCGAGTTGAAGGCCACCGGGGGACGCGAGTGGGGAAATTTGCAGTTTTTGTACCAGCGCAGGAAAAATGATATTTTTTTTAAATTACGGTAGGTAGACGATACGCCGACTCGCGTCCCAGAAGGTTGCTGACGTCGGTGGCGGCGGAGAAGAGGGCGCCGTGCGAGGGGAAGGCGTGCACGCCCAACAGGCGAAGATTGTCCCAGAAATTGTTGAGCGTCGCCAGCGTGCCGCAGAGCAGAAACAGCGCCACGACGGCGACCGAGAGAGGCGAGTGGCGCCACCCTTTCCACTGTGTTAGCAGCATAGACTAGACTTGGCTAAATCTCATCGTTAATTTTTGTTTGAATTTTTGAAATTTTTCAAGAGCTACAGCATTTTCAGCAGGGTTCGAACGATTTATTGGTCTTCCTTCACCTCAATTTTTATTGCGCACTGAGTTGAGAAAGCGACGTTTTTGATTATCCCATGCAAAAAGCATTTTTCTAAGGTTCCTGCTCTGCTCTGGTACTTCAGCCCCACGGGTCTGCGGCTCTCAAAAATTCACTAGTAGTCTACCAGCTACATCAGACACAACTGACAATATTCGGGTGCGCTACGCGCCAGCATCATAGTTGTGCTGCGCTCTCGGCGGAGCTGCTCGCGCCGCTGCTGCTGCGCCGGCGAGGGCGAGTGGCGGCCGCCCGCTCCCTCGCTGCTGCACCGACTCGGCGTCGGCGTCGACAGCATGGACGGACTGAATGAAGTGAGTCCGGGAAACAGTTGGATGATACAGTGTTCTCAGTCCAGAGAAAACGACAAACAGACAGACGGGTGTATTTTTTTGGATCAACACTGTACCCTTGCAAAAGGACAGCGTATGGCTTAGTGGTAGAGAATCGGCCTCTTGAGCGCATGGTCGCGGTTCGATCCTTGGTGGATCCACTGCATGGAGGATTTTCCTCTCAATGGATCTTCTCGTGCTGTCGTTGTCGTTGCCGTGGATTACGGATTGCGTTCTTCCAAATGTCTTTTATTAATTATGCGGCTCTAGACGGGAAGCGTCAGTGGAGATGGGCGTGCTATGTTTATATGAGCCCCTCATCCAACAACAAGAACCCTTGCAAAACCACTGGGTCCAAAATTACGGTGCACCCAGGCGTGCCGTAATGAGCGCTCAGGCGTTTATTGGAGGCTCCACATACGATACCTGACGGACTTGAGCGGCTCCGTCTCCTTCTCGGGCCTCAGCTCCTCCTTCCTCTGCGCACCTCCCTCCTCGCTCCTTCCACTGGCCTTTCTCCTCTTGACGACCCTTAGGTGCCTCCTGTCGGCCAGCTCCCTCGCTCCCCCCTCCCCTGGGGCGGAGGCCGTCCTCCTCTCGCCCGAGTAGACGACGATGCTGCGCCGCTCCTGCGTCGACTTGCGCAGCGTAAAGATGATCTTGACGTTGACGAGGATCAGCACGATGAAGGGGCAGAGGCACATGACGAGGAAGTAGAGCAGGTTGTAGTAGTAGAAGTAGTACTGCGGGTGCTGCAGCAGCCGCGTGGGGAACATGGCCAGCGAGTCAGAGTCGTACTAGTAAGGGAGGGTGGGCTGAAGGGGCCCGTCACAATACATAGTTTTTGCTGCAGCGCGCAGGAACGATTTACTCTAGCCGCAAAGGATAACGTTTGAGGCCCAGTCCACCTTCCCTGAAGTGACCAGCAGCGTCTGATTTGCACCTCCAGAAAGCGGGGCAGATTGTAGAGGACGGAGAAACACAGCACGATCGTGAGACAGCCCGCCACCGGGCCGCGCGTCACCCACCGACGAGCTCGGAACGGGTGGCACACGCCTAAAGAAAGGGCGTACGTGCGTGCGTGCGTGCGTGCGTGCGTGCTGGCACCAGCACGGCAACGCACCAAGAAATCGATGAATGCTGACGGAGACGGTGAGGTAGACGTTGGCCGTCTGCACAATCATGGCCAGCGGGTACGCGTGACTCGTCGTCATCTCGACCAGCTCCTTGATCCATCGCGTGCTCGTGTCTTCAGTCAGCGCCGGCAGCGTAAACATGCAGCAGCTGAAACTGGGCGATACTGCTACATAGCAGGAAAGTAGTCTCTCAATCGAAACAGCAAGCAGTATTCAGTGGCGTAGCCAGAACTTGATTTCGGGGGGGGGGGAGTCCAATTTCGGTCAAATACTCTATTTTGCAACAGGGGGTACCCTGTCGAATTTTTTTGACATTGCGCCATTTCGGCTGGGGAAGCGCATAGACATAATCTGTCTACACGCTTCGCGATCATTTGCCACGACAGCGTTTGCCATTTGTGTACAAGTACAATACAACCATGTGCCACACGTAAAAATGCGTGCACCATTTCCTGTTGCATTTGTTTGAAAAGGTCCATTTTGCCTTAGTTAAGTGCTAAATCATGCGCCGCAGGCAAAAATTTGGCTCATTAGCGTTGGTTTCATCATTTTTTGCATTGAGATTTAGAAAATCGCACAAATGGCCACATTGCAACGGGAGTACCAAGCTAAGAAATTTGAGCTTCAGACAATTTCGGAGGGGGAAGCTTCCCCCCCCTTCCCCCCCCCCTTGGCTACGCCACTGGCAGTATTATAGGGGCAGATTTTGACCACCTTTGCAAGTCTCAACTGCAACCTGCATCACCTCTAGTTAGGCTCATTGCAACAATGCAGCACATGCACGTTTTGAAAGGCACATGAGATTGGCGGAAAACAATTCAAACAATGAACAATCCAAGCAGGAAAGTGGACAGCGAGACTTGGCTGGGGAGAGACCATTACAAGTTTTTGATTTACAACGTTTCCATGTCGTCATTTCCCATTTAAAATTGCGCTCTACCGTACTCGCCGATCACCTGGTGACGAGCAGCAGAAAGTCGGAGACGGAGAGGGCGAGCAGGAACCAGTTGACGAGGGAGGCGCGCATGGTGCGCGAGGCGAAGACGCGCACGTTGACCGCGTTCGCGACGAGACCCAGACAGGCGACGGACGCGACGCCGTAGACGCGGATCGCGCTCTACGGCCAGAGTCACACGCCCGGCTGGAGTTTTGCACGGCAAGAAATTGCATAATACAAAATCGATAATTTCTCGTAAAAACGCCGCGTGTGACCCGCGCCTGGACGGTCGTGTAGCGCGTGTAGTGGCGGCAGAACAGCGGCAGCGTCGCGTTGGCGGTGGAGTTGAGCTGCAGCTCTTCCATGCTTGTCGAACTCTCAGCCATCGGGCTTCTGTCAACAGCCGTGTAAGCAGAGTGGGCAGCCATTCGGCAGCTGTTGCGCGGCTCAACTAAAACGAACGGCATCGTGTCAATCAGGCAGCGGCCCAACCAGCGAGTCGACACGCGGCCTATAGCGTGACAAGTCGCCGGCACTACTGATTTACGACACCGGTCGACGCTATAGGGAATCGACGATTTATTGTAAGTGTTTCAGTGGCTAAGCTGGTGATGCGGGTATACAACTGTCCGCACCAGTGTTCGCAACAGGGGTAATTTCTATCCTAGTTAGTTTTTGGTGGAAACTTGTATCCTAGGTTGTAGATTTGTTATCAGGTTAGTTAATTGGCCAATTACTTTATCTTACTGTTTTTAGTCAGCTCGAATGAAACAATTAGCCTTCTGAGGGCTAATTATGGGTTTACAGTAGTTAGTTATTTTGGTAAATTAGTGTTAGTTAGTTATTATTACATTTTTCGGGCCCTGGCAGTGCGTACTTTTTTGGCAGACAGCCTGAAAATAATTGCAGATATATGTAGGTATGAATAACATGCATTCCGCGCAAATGAATACTGTGGACGTAAAGGACAAACAGTTTGCACGAGCGGACGAAACAACAATACTTACTAGGTAGTTTCACAGATCGCAGTGCAGCAAATGGAGCTACCCATTCCATTAGCATTTCTGGTTACAGGGGACAATAGGAGCGCAGCTCGCCCGTATCACAACCGAACTATAGTTCCCAGTAGGGATGAGCACGGGCCTGCACATATCGGCCCGGCCCGGCCCGCCAGATAGTCCGCCCCGTCCCGGCCCGGCCCGCACCCTCAAAATGCAGGCCGGGCCCGGCCCGGCCCGCCCCACGAAATAAGTACAGTCAATACAGTGTACAATTTACTGAAATACCGTATGCCAATTTGCGGGATTCACTTAACGGAATGGCGCATCCACCTCTCAGAATCGCAGTTCACAACCATTTTACGGCCTTTGTGCCATTTGAGCGCGAAAGACGCGCGTTATAGAATACAAAGTCGCTAATACGGTGCAGAATAGTCGCCGATACTTACAACAATGCATTACATAGATAGGTAGCTTCCTACGTTGGCCAGCCAAGAACGTCCGGCCCGACCCGGCCCGGCCCGGCCCGTCCCGCAAAACGGGCCTGGAATTCCGGCCCGGCCCGGCCCAGCCCATGCTCATCGCTAGTACCTACCTAGTGCTTCACTGGGTGGCTCACCATTCCACCCGCGCATGCGGCCCCATTCAGTGAGCTATTGTGGAAGAACGCAGAGAGCACGGCCCAGGGGTACATTGGTAGATTGAGCACAGATGGTCGTCTACCAACCAAGACGACTGTTTCCCCAAATCAAGACGGGTGGTACGAACACGCACGCACGTACGCACGCGCGCGCGCGCGCGCACGCACGCACGCACGCACGCACGCACGAACGCACGCACGAACGCACGCTCGCACGCACGCACGCACGCACGCACGCACGCACGCACGCACGCACGCACGCACGCACGCACGCACGCACGCACCCAGACAGACAAGCGGACCCACCCACACAGACACGCACAGACGGACACAGACGCACAACCACGCGGAAGCTCTCGCTCGGCCGCGCCCAATGATCCCCGCCGCTTCCGCTTGCCTCGCCTCAAGTAATACTGGCCAAAAACACACCTACCTACTTGTGCGTATGTTACGGGGGGGGATGAGGAGCACTCTCTCGTCCCCCCCCCCCCCCGAGGGGTTTGAGAAGGGAAACGAGGGGGATGAGGGAATCGACTTTTATAACTCGGCGGCGGCGGCAGCGGCCATCCCGCCGCCGCCCGCGGGCCTTCTACTCAATCGAACTCGGCGCCCACAAACAGACGGGAACCGGCCAAATGGGCCTGCTGCCGCCGCCCCTCTGAGTCCCCGAGTTGAGCCAATTACGCGTCGCGCCCTGGGGGCGACCCCCCACCCCCAACCCGACTCCCTCTCTCCCTCTCAAACGGATACACACATCCAGACGCAAGCAAGCAACGACGCGACGCGAAGTGTGCGCCTGTGCGTTGCGCGCGTTCGAGCGACAACCACTTCACACGCGCGCGTAGCATCGAATCGAGTGAATTAAATTAGAATTAGCTGTAATTCGTTGCTTTCCCGAACTTTCGACAAGGTAAAAAACGCGCGGGATGCAATGCAGAATGTCTCTATCGGAAAGATACTGCCTGGACTCATTTTTATGAGCCTTTCTTGGGGCAGTGCACACCCATTTGGACACGATTTCTGTTTGGTACACCCAAATCTTACCGGTTCTAGTGCTCCACCTTAGTACCTTACTAAGTCGTCGCCTTGTCAGACCAAGTTAGGTACGTTTCTACAAAGAATGCTAACAAATGACAAATTAACAAATTGACAAAAAAAAAACAATTTCGATACGACTGCCAAAACTGACAAAGAGGCTCAACGGTTCAGCCCGCTGCGAGGCCTAAATAGGCCTAGGCCTAGGAGGCCTTGGCTGGAATCCTAGTCGCAATAAAGCAACGTTTATTGAAGAACGCAGATCTATACCTCGTACCTCCAGCAGCTGCAATGATAATAGCATATGCCTTGAGGAAGGTGCCGGAAAAATGCTGACAGGCGGCAACAGTTGGCTAGGCTGACGCAAGCCGACCGACCGTTCGAACGAACAGAGACAGTCCGTTGAGCATTTCAATTTTTCAAATATTACCATTGGCACCGTTGGAAGGAACCAAAGACGGCTCCATAGGAGCAGCGGTCAACGTTCCAAAACTTGACCAATGATCTTCAATATCCTTTCCAACAACAACTGCAGCATGGACGTAATGAGTGTGCCCTCCTTCCCCTACCTGATCACCTCGATTCGCACCCAAATGACGCGGAATCTTGTTTGCCCCCAATATCGGGTTAGTACAATATTTGAGGCGATGAACAAGCGCCAGCAAATCGCATTTACGCCCCTTCCCTCCGCGTCTAGCGAGATTGTCACGCACGCAGGGTCTATATGTGCAACACATCATAGTGGGTACATGTTGGGCAGAGAATCGAGTGAGTGTGAACACGTGTGCGGCTAGCGAAGAAGCATCCGTAAAGAAGCATCAATCAGCGGAGGAGTCCAGCCAAACGCATGCGGGAAGCAACATGAGTGTGACCGAGGAGGGAGGGATCTCTCTCGTCTGGGACCTTGAAGTCAAGATGCGTCGAATCAGCTAGGAGTGCTCCGGTCACGCAATGTCAGCAAGGATCGCCAAACGTCCAACGGCGTCGCCCGCCAGAGATTTCGCAGAAGTGGCGCGTGCGTGCGTGCGTGCGTGCGTGCGTGCGTGCCTGGCGTGCGTGCGTGCGTGCGTGCCTGGCGTGCGTGCGTGCGTGCGTGCGTGCGTGCGTGCGTGCGTGCGTGCGTGCGTGCGTGCGTGCGTGCGTGCGTGCGTGCGTGCGTGCGTGCGTGCGTGCGTGCGTGCGTGCGTGCGTGCGTGCCTGGCGTGCGTGCGTGCGTGCGTGCGTGCGTGCGTGCGTGCGTGCGTGCGTGCGTGCGTGCGTGCCTGGCGTGCGTGCGTGCGTGCGTGCGTGCGTGCGTGCGTGCGTGCGTGCGTGCGTGCGTGCGTGCGTGCGTGCGTGCGTGCGTGCGTGCGTGCGTGCGTGCGTGCGTGCGTGCGTGCCTGGCGTGCGTGCGTGCGTGCGTGCGTGCGTGCGTGCGTGCGTGCGTGCGTGCGTGCGTGCGTGCGTGCGTGCGTGCGTGCGTCCGCGCGTCCGTGCGTGCGTGCGTCCGTGCGCGTTTGTTCTGTCACGCGCAAGTGCAAGTCATGCTCTTGTGGCTCGATTCCACTAACCCAGCTGACCGATGCGGTTTGCTTACAGTCAGTTCAGTAACCTGACCCTTTTGTTTTGCAGCTTTGCAGTATTTGCACGGGCACGAGGCTTTGTCAGCTTCGTCAGGGGGCGATGGGCCTCCCCCATTTCTGTAAAAGCGCCCACGGTTGCTATGGGCAACCCTGCTGCGCGCGCGGATCCTGTAATGACTCAGACGCAGCTCGGCCCAATCTCGCTATCGCACTTTTCGAATAATGGCGCTTAAACCATCACGAGCCTACGAACCTACCATTTGCTCGAACCTACGAACTGCGACCCGATCCGACAGCGCTTAGTCCGCGTTTTGATCTAAACTCAGTAGTGTGAGTGCGTCCCTCACACTGCTCAATTGGACCGCGTGTGACATTGGCTTTGGTCAATCGCTGTATTAAGATGAATACGGTAGCTGCGCGCGTCGCGACATCTGTACACACAGAGCGAATCACTCCGCACACATAGGCGCACCACACTACCTAGTCTCGGTTCTGTGTCGTTTCTGTGTGTCAGCCATAAATTTCCCTTTCCACTCCAATGATTTATTGAAGAGTATTCATTTATTTGTAGATTTCAAGTGGAAAATAATTAGGCCGAAATGAAGCTGCCTCTTTGCTGCGTGCTGGTCGTCTGTGCTGGTAGCGTTATGTCCAGAGTGGGCTTTTATTCCTTATCATTTTACTTTTTAGTTTTTTTAGATTTTTTTTGTGAGACAATCAGACCACCTGTCAGATGAAGGTATGATGTATGATGTATATGATGTAGGTAGGTAGGTACATAAACGCGGGTACTAGCGTGGGCGGCAGATGGCGTTCTTCCGAACTTCTTTGGGTAATTATGAGGCTCTAGACCGGAGGCGTCACGGTAGCGTTGCCTAATCCAACAACAATGACCCTTGCAAAACCATTCGCCGCAAAATTACGATGCACCCAGCGTGCGTGCTGTAATGAGCGCCCGGGCGCTCATTAAAAGCCTGCTCCGGATACCGTACCTGACGGACTTGAGCGGCTCCTTCTCCGTCTCCTTTTCGGGTCTCAGCTCCTCCTTCCTCTGGCGGGCTTCACTCCCACCTCCCTCCTCGCTCCTTCCGCTGGGCTTTCTCCTCTTGACGACCCTTAGGTGTCGCCTGTCGGCCAGGTCCCTCGCTCCCCCCTCCCCTGGGGCGGAACCCATCCTCCTCTCGCCCGAGTAGACGACGATGCTGCGCCGCTCCTGCGTCGACTTGCGCAACGTGAAGATGATCTTGACGTTGACGAGGATCAGCACGATGAAGGGGCAGAGGCACATGACGAGGAAGTAGAGCAGGTTGTAGTAGTAGAAGTAGTACTGCGGGTGCTGCAGCAGCCGCGTGGGGAACATGGCCAGCGAGTCAGAGTCGTACTAGTAAGGGAGGGTGGGCTGAAGGGGCCCGTCACAATACATAGTTTTTGCTGCAGCGCGCAGGAACGATTTACTCTAGCCGCAAAGGATAACGTTTGAGGCCCAGTCCACCCTCCCTGAAGTGACCAGCAGCGTCTGATTTGCACCTCCAGAAAGCGGGGCAGATTGTAGAGGACGGAGAAACACAGCACGATCGTGAGACAGCCCGCCACCGGGCCGCGCGTCACCCACCGACGAGCTCGGAACGGGTGGCACACGCCTAAAGAAAGGGCGTACGTGCGTGCGTGCGTGCGTGCGTGCGTGCGTGCGTGCTGGCACCGGCACGGCAACGCACCAAGAAATCGATGAATGCTGACGGAGACGGTGAGGTAGACGTTGGCCGTCTGCACGATCATGGCCAGCGGGTACGCGTGACTCGTCGTCATCTCGACCAGCTCCTTGATCCATCGCGTGCTCGTGTCTTCAGTCAGCGCCGGCAGCGTAAACATGCAGCAGCTGAAACTGGGCGATACTGCTACATAGCAGGAAAGTAGTCTCTCAATCGAAACAGCAAGCAGTATTCAGTGGCGTAGCCAGAACTTGATTTCGGGGGGGGGAGTCCAATTTCGGTCAAATACTCTATTTTGCAACAGGGGGTACCCTGTCGAATTTTTTTGACATTGCGCCATTTCGGCTGGGGAAGCGCTTAGACATAATCTGTCTACACGCTTCGCGATCATTTGCCACGACAGCGTTTGCCATTTGTGTACAAGTACAATTAAGGAAAAATTTGCAGGTGGCTGCAAAAAAGGGGAATATGTGACTACCCTAGACAGTATTCAGCTTGAAAAGCAAACCATGGTATGCGAGCAATACTGAAGTCCATTTTGAAAAAAGATTGTATAACAGCATTGAAGTGGAATGGAATGCAGCATACAATGGTATGACCCATCGACTTGCTTGTCACATATTCGGCGTTTTTAGCGCTCACCACGAGTGTCATCAGACATACGATGCATAAATTACATAGCAGACCAGACGCACGCACGCACGCATGCACACACACACACACACACACACACACACACACACACACACACACACACACACACACACACACACACACACACACAGGCGCGCACATACAGAGACACTGATATGGATTGTGTTTTGTTTATAGCACAAACGTACAAACGTCTATTGAGGACTTCCCTCTCAATGGATTTTCTCGCGTCGTCACTGCCCTAGATAACCGATGGCGTTCTTCAGCTTCTTTGGCGAATTATGCGGCTGTAGACGAACGGGAAGACGTCATGGAGAAGGGAATGCTATATGGGCTATTGACAGCCTCCTAGCGTTGCCCCTAATCCAACAACAACAACTTGTGACGCGATCCAAAGTCGAGTTCGAAATATGGTAGCCAAAATGCGAAGGTATGGTACCGTAAACCCTATGATTTGTAGCTCCCCTATAATTAGCCCCCCACCCTATAATTAGCCCCCCCCCCCAATAATTATACACCCTCCTAGAGCTCGAACGAAAAAATTAGCCCCCGGGGGGCTAATTAAAGGGTTTATGGTACTTTGTTTTGCGACAATTAAGGCTGTGGGCTTAGGCTTAGGCTTAATTTTAGGCTGTGTTTTAACGCCATACCAGAAGTTACCATTTGTTATGCTATAAAAATCAGCAATCACTTGTTGAAGCAGCGTTGAAATTACTGTTCCATACCATGCCGTACAGAGAATGGAGTTGCGCATATCGTTGTCAGTTGTACGTGCAATATAGGCAGTGCAGTGGTTTCTTACTTACAGCCGAGCAATAGTAGTCTTGCCGCAGTCTGAAATGAAGTCGGTCTTTACACCATTGCATCAATCAATGGTTTATGGCTTCATGCTGTGTATACCTGTAAGGGTTGTCCACATGAAAGAAAAACTGACAAACCATGAAGTGGCTCGCGCTAAAAACGCCGAATATGTGACAAGCAAGTCGATGGGTCATACCATTGTATGCTGCATTCCATTCCACTTCAATGCTGTTATACAATCTTTTTTCAAAATGGACTTCAGTATTGCTCGCATACCATGGTTTGCTTTTCAAGCTGAATACTGTCTAGGGTAGTCACATATTCCCCTTTTTTGCAGCCACCTGCAAATTTTTCCTTAATACAGTGTTTTTCCATGAGGTATATATATATATACCTAAGTTGGCGTTGCCACTGGATTGCCATAGAATAGTTTGCGATGCGTAAGGGGAGAATCGACAGAGACGCGTATGGCGACCCAGAGCGGGTAGAACAAATGAGACGCAGATTACCATGCGAGACGCGCAAAACACTTGAGAGCAAATGATTTACGCGCTGGGTCAAATGTTTAGGACGATCAGATCATAGACCTACGGAAGTTAGCTGCACTGTAGGTACAACGTATACATATGTGTCGGTAGAGCGTTGACGATTCGAGGTACTGTGGCATGTGCCATTCATGCAGTCGCATGAGGCGTTCGCGAATGGCACACCAAACACTTTGAAAGAAACGTGCAATTTTTGGAGGTATCGATCCGTTACAGTAAAACAAGGAAATGCGTTATGGCGGTTTGATACACTAAAAGAAGACGGTTCGTTTGCGTGAGTGCGTGCGTGCGCGCCTGTGTGCGTGCGGGCGTGCGTGCGAGAGTGCGAACGTGCGTCGGTGCGTGCGTGCGTGCGTGCGTGCGTGCGTGCGTGCGTGCGTGCGTGCGTGCGTGCGTGCGTGCGCGCGCACGCGCGCGCGCCTTGTGAGGTTGCACATGAGAGTGCACATCCCAAAAGCACTTGATGTTTGTTCACTGCTTTGATGAAGTCAGCCAAAAAATAATAATTTAACATCTAAAAAGAAAAACAAAAAAAAACTGAAAAAAATGTAGAGTGAGTCGTGGGAACAACATGGGTGAGGCAGGGAAGGACACTTGGGGTAACACAGTATTGATTTGGTTTTCAGGAGATGGCAGAGACGCCAGCGGGAGTCGAACCCGCGACCTCTCGATTGGTTGCCCAAGACCCAATGTTACTAAATGTTCCAGATCTCAAGATTGGGGGCATTTAGGAAGAATCCATTTGGGGGATTAATTTCTGATTGTATACAGCGTATGCTTACAAAGTTTCGTCCCGATTACATTAACAAAAAAATTATAAAAAAAAATATTTGAAAAAATATTTTTTTTTTGAAGGTTCAGGAGCTCATATCTCATTATCCAGTGATGGAACTTTCAAAACATTGACTTACCGATGACTTGCCTTGACGTACTGTTCACGAAAATAAAAGAAAAATTGGGGGTTTACATGGCATTTTTTGGAGTTTTACTCTTGGTGGAACTAACAAAAAAAATCGGCATTGTCGATATAGACACTGGCCGCGCCCAATTTGTTGAAAGTACAATGCTACATGTCTAGGCGGTCAACTTTCACCATTATAGCAAATCTCTGCGATGAGCGGTTGAGGCGCCTATAGCGCACAAAATTTTGGCCGAAAAAAACGACTATGTCCAAAAAAACGGGAAAAATTGGCCATAACTCAACACTGGTAAGAGCTAGAGACAAATGCTTTGCAGGTTGAAAATGCCATCATGGGCCGCGCTTACACGCCAAGTATCAGCCCAATCGCTCGTGGCGTTCGCGAGCGGCGCTTCAAAAAAGTGGCAGAGAACACGAAAAAAAAAAACACGCGTTCGCGAAACATTTTTGAAACTATTGACCCCTTACAGTAAAACAAGGAAACGCGTTTTGGCGCGTTCGATGCCCCAGAAGAAGGCGGTTCATTTGAGCCATAGCGGGCCAAAATCCGTTCAGGCAGGCAAAAGTTATAGGCGATCGAAAATTCAAAAAGCCGCATTGAGAAGTCGTCACATATTAGGGTTGTACGCTGACGCGTACACCCTGATACAACCATGTGCCACACGTAAAAATGCGTGCACTATTTCCTGTTGCATTTGTTTGAAAAGGTCCATTTTGCCTTAGTTAAGTGCTAAATCATGCGCCGCAGGCAAAAATTTGGCTCATTAGCGTTGGTTTCATCATTTTTTGCATTGAGATTTAGAAAAACGCACAAATGGCCACATTGCAACGGGGGTACCAAGCTAAGAAATTTGAGCTTCCGACAATTTCGGAGGGGGAAGCTTCCCCCCCCCCCCCTTGACTACGCCACTGGCAGTATTATAGGGGCAGATTTTGACCACCTTTGCAAGTCTCAACTGCAACCTGCATCACCTCTAATTAGGCTCATTGCAACAATGCAGCACATGCACGTTTTGAAAGGCGCATGAGATTGGCGGAAAACAATTCAAACAATGAACAATCCAAGCAGGAAAGTGGACAGCGAGACTTGGCTGGGGAGAGACCATTACAAGTTTTTGATTTACAACGTTTGCATGTCGTCATTTCCCATTTAAAATTGCGCTCTACCGTACTCGCCGATCACCTGGTGACGAGCAGCAGAAAGTCGGAGACGGAGAGGGCGAGCAGGAACCAGTTGACGAGGGAGGCGCGCATGGTGCGCGAGGCGAAGACGCGCACGTTGACCGCGTTCGCGACGAGACCCAGACAGGCGACGGACGCGACGCCGTAGACGCGGATCGCGCTCTACGGCCAGAGTCACACACACACACCCGGCTGGAGTTTTGCACGGCAAGAAATTGCATAATGCAAAATCGATAATTTCTCGTAAAAACGCCGCGTGTGACCCGCGCCTGGACGGTCGTGTAGCGCGTGTAGTGGCGGCAGAACAGCGGCAGCGTCGCGTTGGCGGTGGATTTGAGCTGCAGCTCTTCCATGCTTGTCGAACTCTCAGCCATCGGGCTTCTGTCAACAGCCGTGTAAGCAGAGTGGGCAGCCATTCGGCAGCTGTTGCGCGGCTCAACTAAAACGAACGGCATCGTGTCAATCAGGCAGCGGCCCAACCAGCGAGTCGACACGCGGCCTATAGCGTGACAAGTCGCCGGCACTACTGATTTACGACACCGGTCGACGCTATAGGGAATCGACGATTTATTGTAAGTGTTTCAGGGGCTAAGCTGGTGATGCGGGTATACAACTGTCCGCACCAGTGTTCGCAACAGGGGTAATTTCTATCCTAGTTAGTTTTTGGTGGAAACTTGTATCCTAGGTTGTAGATTTGTTATCAGGTTAGTTAATTGGCCAATTACTTTATCTTACTGTTTTTAGTCAGCTCGAATGAAACAATTAGCCTTCTGGGGGCTAATTATGGGGTTTACAGTAGTTAGTTATTTTGGTAAATTAGTGTTAGTTAGTTATTATTACATTTTTCGGGCCCTGGCAGTGCGTACTTTTTTGGCAGACAGCCTGAAAATAATTGCAGATATATGTAGGTATGAATAACATGCATTCCGCGCAAATGAATACTGTGGACGTAAAGGACAAACAGTTTGCACGAGCGGACGAAACAACAATACTTACTAGGTAGTTTCACAGATCGCAGAGCAGCAAATGGAGCTACCCATTCCATTAGCATTTCTGGTTACAGGGGACAATAGGAGCGCAGCTCGCCCGTATCACAACCGAACTATAGTTCCCAGTAGGGATGAGCACGGGCCTGCACATATCGGCCCGGCCCGGCCCGCCAGATAGTCCGCCCCGTCCCGGCCCGGCCCGCACCCTCAAAATGCAGGCCGGGCCCGGCCCGGCCCGCCCCACGAAATAAGTACAGTCAATACAGTGTACAATTTACTGAAATACCGTATGCCAATTTGCGGGATTCACTTAACGGAATGGCGCATCCACCTCTCAGAATCGCAGTTCACAACCATTTTACGGCCTTTGTGCCATTTGAGCGCGAAAGACGCGCGTTATAGAATACAAAGTCGCTAATACGGTGCAGAATAGTCGCCGATACTTACAACAATGCATTACATAGATAGGTAGCTTCCTACGTTGGCCAGCCAAGAACGTCCGGCCCGACCCGGCCCGGCCCGGCCCGTCCCGCAAAACGGGCCTGGAATTCCGGCCCGGCCCGGCCCAGCCCATGCTCATCGCTAGTACCTAGTGCTTCACTGGGTGGCTCACCATTCCACCCGCGCATGCGGCCCCATTCAGTGAGCTATTGTGGAAGAACGCAGAGAGCACGGCCCAGGGGTACATTGGTAGATTGAGCACAGATGGTCGTCTACCAACCAAGACGACTGTTTCCCCAAATCAAGACGGGTGGTACGAACACGCACGCACGTACGCACGCGCGCGCGCGCGCGCACGCACGCACGCACGCACGCACGCACGAACGCACGCACGCACGAACGCACGCACGCACGCACGCACGCACGCACGCACGCACGCACGCACGCACGCACGCACGCACCCAGACAGACAAGCGGACCCACCCACACAGACACGCACAGACGGACACAGACGCACAACCACGCGGAAGCTCTCGCTCGGCCGCGCCCAATGATCCCCGCCGCTTCCGCTTGCCTCGCCTCAAGTAATACTGGCCAAAAACACACCTACCTACTTGTGCGTATGTTACGGGGGGGGGATGAGGAGCACTCTCTCGTCCCCCCCCCCGAGGGGTTTGAGAAGGGAAACGAGGGGGATGAGGGAATCGACTTTTATAACTCGGCGGCGGCGGCAGCGGCCATCCCGCCGCCGCCCGCGGGCCTTCTACTCAATCGAACTCGGCGCCCACAAACAGACGGGAACCGGCCAAATGGGCCTGCTGCCGCCGCCCCTCTGAGTCCCCGAGTTGAGCCAATTACGCGTCGCGCCCTGGGGGCGACCCCCCACCCCCAACCCGACTCCCTCTCTCCCTCTCAAACGGATACACACATCCAGACGCAAGCAAGCAACGACGCGACGCGAAGTGTGCGCCTGTGCGTTGCGCGCGTTCGAGCGACAACCACTTCACACGCGCGCGTAGCATCGAATCGAGTGAATTAAATTAGAATTAGCTGTAATTCGTTGCTTTCCCGAACTTTCGACAAGGTAAAAAACGCGCGGGATGCAATGCAGAATGTCTCTATCGGAAAGATACTGCCTGGACTCATTTTTATGAGCCTTTCTTGGGGCAGTGCACACCCATTTGGACACGATTTCTGTTTGGTACACCCAAATCTTACCGGTTCTAGTGCTCCACCTTAGTACCTTACTAAGTCGTCGCCTTGTCAGACCAAGTTAGGTACGTTTCTACAAAGAATGCTAACAAATGACAAATTAACAAATTGACAAAAAAAAAACAATTTCGATACGACTGCCAAAACTGACAAAGAGGCTCAACGGTTCAGCCCGCTGCGAGGCCTAAATAGGCCTAGGCCTAGGAGGCCTTGGCTGGAATCCTAGTCGCAATAAAGCAACGTTTATTGAAGAACGCAGATCTATACCTCGTACCTCCAGCAGCTGCAATGATAATAGCATATGCCTTGAGGAAGGTGCCGGAAAAATGCTGACAGGCGGCAACAGTTGGCTAGGCTGACGCAAGCCGACCGACCGTTCGAACGAACAGAGACAGTCCGTTGAGCATTTCAATTTTTCAAATATTACCATTGGCACCGTTGGAAGGAACCAAAGACGGCTCCATAGGAGCAGCGGTCAACGTTCCAAAACTTGACCAATGATCTTCAATATCCTTTCCAACAACAACTGCAGCATGGACGTAATGAGTGTGCCCTCCTTCCCCTACCTGATCACCTCGATTCGCACCCAAATGACGCGGAATCTTGTTTGCCCCCAATATCGGGTTAGTACAATATTTGAGGCGATGAACAAGCGCCAGCAAATCGCATTTACGCCCCCCCCCCTCCCCCGCCGCGCCTAGCGAGATTGTCACGCACGCACAGGGTCTATGTGCAACACATCTAGTGGATACATGGTGGGCAGAGAATCGAGTGAGTGTGAACACGTGTGCGAGCGAGCGAAGAAGCATCCGTGAAGAAGCATCAATCAGCGGAGGAGTCCAGCCAAACACATGCGGAAAGCAACATCAGTGTGACCGAGGAGGGAGGGATCTCTCTCGTCTGGGACCTTGAAGTCAAGATGCGTCGAATCAGCTAGGAGTGCTCCGGTCACGCAATGTCAGCAAGGATCGCCAAACGTCCAACGGCGTCGCCCGCCAGAGATTTCGCAGAAGTGGCGCGTGCGTGCGTGCGTGCGTGCGTGCGTGCGTGCCTGGCGTGCGTGCGTGCGTGCGTGCCTGGCGTGCGTGCGTGCGTGCGTGCGTGCGTGCGTGCGTGCGTGCGTGCGTGCGTGCGTGCGTGCGTGCGTGCGTGCGTGCGTGCGTGCGTGCGTGCGTGCGTGCGTGCGTGCGTGCGGGCCGGGCGTGCGTGCGTGCGTGCGTGCGTGCGTGCGTGCGTGCGTGCGTGCGTGCGTGCGTGCGTGCCTGGCGTGCGTGCGTGCGTGCGTGCGTGCGTGCGTGCGTGCGTGCGTGCGTGCGTGCGTGCGTGCGTGCGTGCGTGCGTGCGTGCGTGCGTGCGTGCGTGCGTGCGTGCGTGCGTGCCTGGCGTGCGTGCGTGCGTGCGTGCGTGCGTGCGTGCGTGCGTGCGTGCGTGCGTGCGTGCGTGCGTGCGTGCGTGCGTGCGTCCGCGCGTCCGTGCGTGCGTGCGTCCGTGCGCGTTTGTTCTGTCACGCGCAAGTGCAAGTCATGCTCTTGTGGCTCGATTCCACTAACCCAGCTGACCGATGCGGTTTGCTTACAGTCAGTTCAGTAACCTGACCCTTTTGTTTTGCAGCTTTGCAGTATTTGCACGGGCACGAGGCTTTGTCAGCTTCGTCAGGGGGCGATGGGCCTCCCCCATTTCTGTAAAAGCGCCCACGGTTGCTATGGGCAACCCTGCTGCGCGCGCGGATCCTGTAATGACTCAGACGCAGCTCGGCCCAATCTCGCTATCGCACTTTTCGAATAATGGCGCTTAAACCATCACGAGCCTACGAACCTACCATTTGCTCGAACCTACGAACTGCGACCCGATCCGACAGCGCTAGTCCGCGTTTTGATCTAAACTCAGTAGTGTGAGAATGCGTCCCTCACACTGCTCAATTGGACCGCGTGTGACATTGGCTTTGGTCAATCGCTGTATTAAGATGAATACGGTAGCTGCGCGCGTCGCGACATCTGTACACACAGAGCGAATCACTCCGCACACATAGGCGCACCACACTACCTAGTCTCGGTTCTGTGTCGTTTCTGTGTGTCAGCCATAAATTTCCCTTTCCACTCCAATGATTTATTGAAGAGTATTCATTTATTTGTAGATTTCAAGTGGAAAATAATTAGGCCGAAATGAAGCTGCCTCTTTGCTGCGTGCTGGTCGTCTGTGCTGGTAGCGTTATGTCCAGAGTGGGCTTTTATTCCTTATCATTTTACTTTTTAGT
>JASAMY010000231.1:2500-38421 GCA_030248085.1 Paralinhomoeus sp. GSCO2_6 | reverse complement strand
GTTGAGACCGCCGTCCAGTCCGGGACCGGCCCAAATGGAGCCGTCCTTGCCGATGATGGCGGCGCCGTCGCACTGCGGCCGTCCACGCTCGTCGTTGGACATGGTGATCAACTGGGAAATGTACGCGTCCCAGGTGCCGCTTCTGCAATTGCGAGAGTGGGGCACTTGCTGATCGATTGAATTTCAACGTCCGTCGTGCACACGCTACCCGGCCGTCAAGAGTAGCTGGAGCTTGCCGCTTCCACTCTCCAGCACGGCCATCTTGCGCATGCCACAATCCATGTCTCTGGCTGACGTTGTACGAACAAGTCACAGTCTCGCCTCACTACTAAAATCGTCACAGCGAGGGCAAAGCAATGTTCGCGCACACGGATAGCCGGTGTACAGCCCGCTGGGGTGTCAATACGCAACGTGAGTGATTGATGCCGCATGGACCGGTTCTACACTGTGAGAGGTGGGAGTGGCAAAACTGACACGTAAAGATGCAAAAAAACACAAATCGGAAGAGCCAATGTTTTTTTTAATAAAAACATGTCTCTGTTAAAAGCAAACGTTTTATGCGTTTTTAATCAAAATCTTTAGGGAAATGGTGTAACAAATCTCATGGAATTTTAATCGCGACTCAGCCCAACTCGAATCTAATCTGACATCTGACAAAAGTCTGACAATAAAGAAGGAAGAAAGAAATTATGTAGTGTGTGTGTAGGGCAGGCGCAACGCTCAAAAAATGGCTAGCATGGTACGTCTCTGCCTCAGCAAATGATAGTCCATCAAATCGAGGTCGAATAATTACACTTTTGCAACTTGGCTTGAGTTGATGTGTTGTAGCACAGGATTCCATTTTAATTAACCGTGTGTGAATGTGCCATGGTTCTTGGGAGCGATCGATACACCTCCCTGGCTTCTTAGCGCAACTGACATGGCATCGACTGGACTATCGCACCTTTGATCGTGCTGGTGGTCAGTGGCGTTGGCAGGCCTGGATTTCGTGGGGGTGGAGGGGGGGGGGGGGGCTTTAATCTCGGTCAAATACTCAATTTTGCAACAGGGTCGAATTTGTTTGGACATTGCGCCATTTCACAGACTCTCCCGTCGAATCTGTTTACGCGCTTTGAGAGTGTAGCTTGCATCATTATTTGCATTGAAATTGAGAAAAACGCACAAATTGGCACATTGCAACAAGGGGTACCAAGTTAAAAAATTTCGTAGGATGAAGTTCCCCCCCCCCTCCTCCCCTTGGCTACGCCACTGGCTGTGGTGCGAGTACTCCTAGGACGGTTGAGAAAACATTCCGCTGCGTCTTATTTCAATCGTCATCTACTCACTAATTGCAGACTATATTCGTGACAACTAAATTTCTACGTAGAATCATTGAGCCATAGGCCTTCCATCGCGGAATTAAAAACGGCGGTGCTGCAGACGCTCTGAAAGTCGAGGAGGCCGGCGCGCGAGGGCGCTCACATGCCAACGCCCTCCAGGTACTTGGCGATCGTGTGGACCGCCTTATTGGTGTGGCCTTGCTTCGAGCCTTCAGGCGTCGAACCGATCACCACGGCTGCGATGGGGGGGGGCAACTGGTCCTCTGCCCTTTCGGTTGCGCTTACACACACGAGCGCGTACCGGTTTTGGACGCCTCGAGCGTGATCGCGCCCTTGCCCTTCTTCTTGGCCAGCACGAGCGTGCCGTCGTCCGCTCTCAGGAACTGGTACTTGACACCATTCACGCGGACCCCGTCAGCTTGGAACGGCGCGAAGTCCCGTTTCTTGAATGCCTTGCCCACCACGGCCGCTTCTTGGGGCGTGATCTGCAGCGCGCAGTCGCCGCTGAGCCTCTCTCTCTCCAAGCGACACGCGGCAATAGGGAGGCGTGCGCAAACGTTGAGGCCGTTGTCCACGCCGGGGCCCGCCCAGATGGAGCCGTCCTTGCCGATGATGGCGGCGCCGTCGCACTGCGGCTCGCCGGTCGCGTTCTTGGAATGGCCAATCAGATTCGAAATGTACGCCTCCCAGCAGTTGACTCTGCAATTTTCATGGCAATCTGCAACCGTTTTGTTGATACACCAAGGAATTTTGCAGCAGCCGACAGCGGACCACCCACACGCACAGTTCTCCTCAACCACCCAATCAGCAACATCGAAATTTACAGTGCACACGCTACCCCGCCGTCAGTAGCAGGTGGAGCTTGGCGCTTCCACTCTCCAGCATGGCCATCTTGCGCATGCCACCGTCCATACTGTGCGAAATTATGAATCCTATGGCAGATGTTGTACGAAATCACGGCACGGCCTCTTTCCTCTCTCTCTCTCTGCCCAAGTCGTCACGACGTTTGCGTATACGAATGGCTGCTGGAGCCGTCCGGTGTGTCAATACATATGTAATGCAGTGGTGTGGTGGTACATACCAACCGGTGTTACACTGTGCGACACGCGAGTGAAGTGGTTGATACGGACAATGCAGCCTCGCAGCCGCGTCAATGCGTGGGAGCTGCTTGTCAAAGTGTGTGTCCGTAGTGCAAATGTAATTCGCAGTGGAGTAGCAAGGGGAGGGGCAGAGGGGCCCTTGCCCCTCCCAAAATTTTCAGAGACCCGATTTTTTCCGAAGAGGGCACCCTTACATCATGTCCGGATTAGACACAAAAAGAAAGTGTTTGCTTGCATTCAGAATTTGCCAAAAAATTGTCTGCGCCGCCGTTTTTTTCGCGCAAGCGATGCACTTTAAGGCTTCAAAAGAACATATAGTTGTTGAATTTGCAAAAAAATGCCTGCGACGCTGATATTTTCGGGCAAATGGTGCATTTTGATTGTGCTAAGATGAGTGCGGTAAACCCTATAATTAGCCCCCCAATAATTATACACCCTCCCTAGATGGACCAGCGTATGAAAGTCAAAAATTTTTCATGTCTGGGTGTATGTGTGGTCGCGTATGTGTACCTGTATGTGTATGTACATGTATGTACATGTCAGACTGTGTGAGAGTGTGAGTGTACCAACGTGTGTGCGCAGCGACTTTTTCCCTTAAAAATCGCCTCCGCGCGCCATTCCGCCCACAAAGCTTCCCACACATCGACACTTCAGGTTCGTAAGTCCCCTTTATAATTAGCCCTCCCCCCTCCCCTATAATTGTACACACCCTCTTAGAGCTCAAACGAAACAATTAGCCCCCGGGTGGCTAATTATAGGGTTTACGGTATTTCGTCGAATTATCACAACAATTAATTGCCAGTATAGCTTTGCCAAATTACCCGAAAATTTTGTTTGAGTGCCCCCTCGAAATTTTTTTGCCTATCCCAAATACAAATCTTGGCTACGCCACTGGTAGTTTTTTTTTGGTTTTTTTGACGTTCGAAACCACCCTCACATCGGCCATTCCAAATTGTAGATACCATCACACCCCACCCCTCTCAAGTAGCCCCCCCCCCACGTACAATAATTCCATTTTCCCTCCCCACGCCCATCCGACTTGTGCGAGTTAGAGCAGAGATCAATAATTTCGAAAAATGGCGGGGGAAGACGGAAAATCAACTGTCCCCCATTGAATCCTCTCGATACGCGCCTGACACAAAGACGTATGCATTGGTGCATAGATTGGGGGTATGCTTTGCTCAGTGTGAAGGTAAGGGGAGCTGCTTCGGGGTCGGTGTCATTGGGGGGGGACGGTGCGTTCTCTATCGTTGGCGGCGGCGGGGTCTCCGGCCCCGTCTGTGGCGCGTGAGCACTGCTCGCGCGCTTGCGGGGGGGGTCTGGCGCGGACTGGGGGCGTCGGTGCTGCGCCCGTAAACCCTGCGCCGTCCCGGTCTGACACGCATAGAAGGACACTAGCAATCATCTGACCCCAATTGGATCGTTGCGTCGTCAAATACAACACGCCCACCCTGTATACACGGGTGGGTGCAGTACAGGGTGTATTTATTCCGCACACCAGACAATTGTCACGCAACGCACAACAGAACCGCAGAACACACTGTGTCATCGCAATGGCCGAAGTAACACCAAACATTGGCAAGCGCCACGTTTGCACTCATTGGCACCATCGGAATACATGGTGTGCGTAAAAGGGACACACGCAAGCACAAAGGACGGCCAAGGGTCACTCGCCGGAGCTTTTGCAGGAGCCAGAGGATTTCGAGTTTAAGCAAAAATTCGAATTCCGTAGGCCCTGGAAAAACTTAGGTGCTCTGTTGAGCATTCGCTCCGTGACGACGAGCCACTCTCTTCGAAGCGTACGCAGCTGACCGCACCGAAATATCACTGTTTTTCTCCCTGTTGCGCTCCTTTCTCGGCGGCCGCGACATTGGCCATGTAGTGGGCCGTCCTCAGCTCTCGTTCCATCGTCTCGCACGTGCGCAGCGCCCTTCCGGCAGCCCGGCAGCCGGAACCGGCCAGCACGACGCACACGATGATCTGGATGAAAAACTGCCGTCGAAACAAGCACAATCAATTCCGCAATCTTGTACCTGAGCAATGCAGACGAGCACGAGGAGCCAGTCGAAGACGTAGAACCGATACTTTGGTGCGTTAAGCCAGCTGGCCAGTTGAAAGTTGGCCGGCAGCGCCGTGGCCACGCCTAGAACCATTTCATTGGGCGTCCTTTGGCGCCAATTTAAAAAAAAAACGTCGCACCGAGAGCCACCGGTCCCAGGGCCAAGAGGGCGGCGACTCCGGCCAGGACGTGCGTGGCCACTAGCAGGCCGCGCAGCCTGGCCCTGCAGGCGACGACGCCGCAGAGGCCGACGACGACCACGAAGGCGCCGTGGAGACTCTCCAGTCCGAATGCCCACTGCGAGCTGACGACCACCCTGCCGACGCCCAGGCCCACCGTCGTCAGGCCCAGAAGTGTGAGCAGCAGCGACAGCGCCAGCGCGCCCGACCACCAGCAGAAGTTGACGCCCGAGCAACTGGAGCCGGAACTACCATCCAGACTGGAACCGCTGCTAAGCTCCTGAAACCATCGACATCCATGTCCGTGTCATCAGACTGCGAGTCTGAATCTGTCTGTCGTCACCACACACAGCCACCATCCCTCGCTTCTCCCATTCCGGATCCTACCCCCATTGAGTGTCACGCAAAGCTGTGTAAGTGCAATGCAAGGTGTGTACCTCCCCGCTGTCTGGAGCGCAGCCGACTTCGCCATTGCACTTTTCCGCTGGGATGCTCACGTCGGGCGAAGAGAAGACCAGATTGCCGTTGTCCGTCTCGTCTTTCGACGACCTCCGACTCTGCTGCAACGAACAAACACTACTCCGTTCGTTGTTGATTCGAGTCTAATCGACAACTCAAGAATTGTACTGGAGAGGCTGAGGAATAGCAAAAAAAAATGATATAGCAATAGAAAATGAACCATGCAACAAGCCATTTGCAAGCCTGAAAAAATTGAAATAAATGAGCCAAATAAACTACAATTAATTCCCGTCTGGTCGAACGTCTACGTCGAACCCCTGTGCACCATGCGCAACTCTGGTCTGCAACCGCAAACGCACGTGGTTGCCTGCGACGCTTTTCTTCTGGGCCTGCTGCGACGGCTGCTGCATTTGGGGCGTCATCTGAAAGCCCGTGGCCTTGCCGACGGTGTGGAAGCGCGGTTGCTGCTGCTGCTGTTGTGAGGGTGGCGCCATGTGGGGTGGGGGCTGCACGATGCCCGGCATGCCATCGCTCTGGTAGTACATGGGCGGCGCTGGGACGCGCGCCGCCGCTGCAGCCTGCTGCATCTGGATGTGCCAGGCCGCCTGCAACATGGGACGGACACGTGAACAAGAATTTCAGAAACGTAGAAAGGTAGAAGTGAAACAGCGGATTCACAGGTAGAGAAGTGCATCGGTTGGCTGATACCCCCCCCCGGCTAATGTAATGATTGTGCACGCCACGAGGGGGGGTATGGTGGTGCAAGAAGGGGCCCTCAGGTCCGGTGTTTGTTCCAGATGAGGATGCTGCCCATTATGGGTTCTTCGTCTGTTCGCCGCTCACGATAGGGCGTCATGGAAACGGGTATTCTGCATACCATATGGGCCATTGACCGCCTCCTAGCGTTGCCCCCTAATCCAACAACAACAACAACAGCAACGTCAACTCATCACAGGTCCCCAGCCAACCTGTTGGGGAGTGAGGTCTCCAAAGACGCTCTGGTACATGAGGCTGGCGCTGGCGTTGGATCGCTTGCGCTGGCCATCGATTACCTGGCCGTAGACGCTGCCCTGACTCGCCACCGAGCGCGAGCGCGCCGGCCGCGGCGGCGGCGCCTGTTGCTGCTGTTGCTGCTGCGCCAACACCGCCGCTTCGATGAGCGAGTCTGTGGAGAGAGGGGCGAATAGATGGAGAACTCCGCCAAAGCGCCTACTCGCGCACGCACGCACGCACGCACGCAAGCACTGGCTCGCGTACACACCGGCACGCACGCACGCATCGGCTCTTGCGCAGGCAGGCAGGCCCGCACGCACGCAAGCGCTCGCACGCCCTCTCCCCCTCTCCTCCCACCGAGGTCCGCCGGTTCGGCTGGATTGCCGGCGTCGTCGAGCGCCTTGAGCTGCGGCGTGAGCCGTCCCCTGGCCGCCTCGCTGCCCGTCCTGCTGGCCGGTCGCGTTCTGTTCTTGAAGGGCCGGAACATGACGTCGTCCTCGTCCTCGCTCGCCCTCGACTGACTGACCACCTCCTCCCATTCGCGGGCCATGTCGCGCACCATGCCCCTCTTCGACTTGTCCGCCGCCTTCTGCGCCGCCACCGCCGCCGCCGCCTTCTCGTCCTCCTTCGAGGCGGGCGAGCCCTCGGAGTTGCCGCCGTTCGTGGAGGCCGATGGCCGCTTGAGAGTGCTGCTGCTGCAAGACGCCGGTTGTATTTCGCGCAAATGATTGTTTGTTTCCATGCTCTCTCTCTGGTCACAATCGATCGCTGCTAGTGAGATATGAGACCCAGTCAGCCTGATCCTGGGGGGGGGGCTGGGCAAATAATTGTGATTGTTTTTAGTGAATCATGCGTCACTAACTCCATGTGCATTCCTCTGGCAAATTTATCTCACAATATTTCCACTCTAGAACAGCTCTCCAACAGGAAAAACTCCATCCCCAACCTGTTGGCGGCGTAGAACTGGTTCCTGAGGTCCTTGTTCGAGGCCGTCCTAATCTCCTTCTCGTCCGAGGCGGCCATCACGGCTCCGATGGCCGTCTGAGGGCCGGCCGCGGCCCGTCGGGCCGGAGCCACCCGGTTGCTGCCAAAGACCATCTTCGCGGCGGGCTCCCTCAAAATCTGAAGCATCGCCAGTCGGCGCGCCGCAGCCGCCTCCTCCGCACTGCCGTGGGTGAGACGGGGCTTTTGAATGGGTTTTGAACTCTTATATCTCTTAGAACTCTTATATTAAATTTGAACGTGATCCGATAGGATCAATCAGATCTCAACGGCACTGATTTTTAATATAGGTATACCTACCTAGGTATTAGCGTAAAACAATCAGTCGGTGAACTGTGCCTCAATCGGCCTTCTTAAGTTAATTCCATTCAAGTAAATTATTATCTTACACCTACATAATGTGAACTACTAAATTCGCATCAAGAGCCCGATCTCTCGATCCAGGACATGGCGCCGATCGCAGGCGATCGATGTCGAATAATTCGACGCAATTAGAGGGGCGACAACTCACTCGCATCCGATCGTCGGCCGAGGGCGCGGGCCGAGTGACCGCTGGCCGGCGTCGTCGGCGGCGTCTCAATCCCTCCTGGTCGTCCAGCGGCAGTGGTCGCTGCTGCCGGCGGCCGCTCTCGGCGCTCGACGACGACTTCGAAGTCGTCGACGTCAGTGTCGACTCCCTGCGTCGCGTCGGTTACACAATCGCACACGGGGGGACAGGCAGGGAGGGCGGCAGGGCAGGCGGCCGCAAGGATTCTAGGTCAAGGCCCACATTCGTGGCGACGGCGGCGTCACACCGTGACACGGAGCGGAGCGGAGCCGAGGCGTGCGCACGCACGAGCGGCGAGAGTTTAAGACAAATTGAGACGGCATGCAAAAGAAGTCGCCGGCACAAGACAAACAGCGGACGGGGAGACCCGAGATTAGCGGGACGCGCCCCCCGTCATCGTCGGTCGCCCCCTCGGTGTCGCCGCGAAGGTGTAACTAGACTCGAAGTCAAACTCTGGTCTCAAAAAGTTACAATATGACTGGAAAGGGATCATTGGCGTTGTATCTGTGGGAGGAGGGGAGGGCGGGGGTCCCATTGGGCATTTCTCTGTGTAAGTGCTTGTATCACAACATGACCCTAGTAGACGATCGCTGCTAAACTTGCAGTTGCTTTGCACAAGCATCAAGCAACAGTCCTGTCAATTTGGATAGTGCGAACGACCGTTCAAGGAAATAGGTATTTGTGCGCACACTGATGCTTTTTGAGCAGCAAACTGGATCGCTACACCATTTAAAAGTACACTACACCGCTACAAGCAAGGAACCTCCCAAGAAGAACATGCGCTGAGAGCGCCACTTCTTTACACACCGCAAACTTTTCTCTACGTTCAAACTGCAAACGTTCAACTTACATTTTTCTGATGTCTCCTTCTTCCGGGCGTCTTTCTAACGAAGTGTGCCAATTCACCACCCCACTGCTAGCGCCAATTCTACCAATAACGTAGAATACCGACAGCGCTGAGCATTCCTAGACTCTGTTCCTAACCTATACGCTATACGCTCCGCTCATTGGCATTGTGTATAGTTCTTCTGTTGTGGCGTGTACAATTGAGCGGCGCGACCCAATATAGTCGCCTTTGCAGGCGGCGCCTTGTAAATCAGGTTTGGGTGGTTGAAGGGCGCGCGACGGGGGGCGCAGCGCTGCTGCGTCGCTGTCAGAGAAAGTCAAAAGTCAAAAACGTTGCGACGACTCAACAAGCGACAGACGGACGGACGAAACCGCGTGAAAAAGAGCGTGGGAACGCACGCACTCACAACACAACAGAGAGAGAGAGAGTCGCGGGCATCACAGTTCACAACCAGCGATTTGAGTGGCAATCAAGGCGCAGAATCACGGTTTTAAGATAACGGATTTGGTTTTGATTGCGTGGTGCGGTGCCTAGTGTAAGCAACGCCAAATTTGGGCACACCAATTTTCTGTTGGAAGTTCGAATTGGCTGGGGGGGAGAGTATAGAGTGAGTGAGTGTGGTGGGCATCTTATTGGGCACTAACAGAAAGGACACTGTACGCAAGTATTTGCATACCGTACATGTACCGTATCTCATCCATTCCAATTTTCGGTTTGTCTAGCTAGCCCTAGACGTATAGCTCGTGCTACCTCTTTCTTCGGGCAGCCGCTAGGGCCCGGTCTCGTACACCTTCTCCTCTCCTCCTTCGGGCCCAAAGAGCCTCTGCGCCAGTTCGTAGCCCTGGCAGAAGCTGTGGTCCTGATTGGCCACCTCGTAGCGCCAGCCGCCGAATCGGCCCCGACTGTAGATGGACTCGGGCTCGAGGGCGGCGTGGGCGCGAGCCAGCTCCGCGTCTCGCGCCAACGTGGGAATGGGATAGCCGTAGGTCAAGGTCATGAAGAAGGTGTCCACCACCTGGTCTCGACTCGAGACCACGCCGCGGCTGATCAGGCCTAGACGGAGGAAAATGACTCCGTAGCGCGTACTGCGTATGCAGCGCATTCAATCAACACTCATGCGCTATGGTCGTAAGCCGCTGGACCGGAAGGACGGCAAGAACAAACTGCGGATTGAACACACTCCACGAAACAGAAATTCATTGCTGGGTGCGTGTGAAATTGTAAAAAAATTGTAAAATTCTGTACGTGTGCTCAATGCGCATTGCATGTCTTATGTATCATAATTACGACTTCACACGTAAACACCCCAAACCGCTTGCTCAAAGTAACAGTAGAAGGCGAGTAGGCCAATTAGAAATGTTTGCACATTCGACTTAGTTGGTCGACTGTACATTGTACAATACCAGTGTACAGTGTACTACACTAATAAAAAAACCCCACCATCGATAGTGGCGTCGATGAGCTTCTCCCTGATCACGGGCTGATCGGGCTTGCAGCCGATCTCGCAGATCACGGACCAGTAGAGGTCGTTGTCGGGCGTCATGATGTCGTTGTAGTTGGAGAGAAAGGAGACGCGGTAGAAGGCGAGGTCGGGACTGGGAAAGTAGGCCCAGCTGGTCGAGGCTGCGAACTCGCTCTGGGGCTTCTTCAGGCCCAGGCCGACGATGCAGGTCTTGTTATGGGCCAGGTTCAGGTCGGGCGCCAGGCCGGTCATCTTGCCCAGCAACGTGAGCGGCGTGGTCGAGACCAGCACGTCGTAGGACCAGCTCGACTCCTCCTTCGACTTTCGGTTCACGGACTTGACCACCTTCTGGTGGGCGTCGATGTCGACGACGCTCTCCTCAAAGTGGAACCAGTCGGCCGGCTGCTGCTTCGCGACCTCCTCCCAGACGCTGCCGGCGCCGCGCAGCTCCTTCGGGTAGCGGTACATGGCGTTGGGACCCCAGCCCAGGTCCTCGTCCTGCAGTTCAGACAGGCTCTTGCCACATCGAGCTTCCAGCTGGGCGACGTCCACGGTGGCCACCCTCTGGCCCACCCACGTGCTGTTCATCTCCTCCAGCTCCGAGGTCCACACCTGCCGAACAAGAATATTTTGGTGCGGAAGAGTTACGCCCTGGTGAGTTGCCTACGACCTTTTTGTTGTACGGCCGCATAAAGATGTCCTGGAGCGTCTGGCCGAATGCGCGTAGCGTCCACTCGGCGAAGTCCTTGGGCGGCGTGTCAAAGGTGGCGGTGGCGATCTGCTTCAGCTCTTGCAGGCATCGGGTCTGGATGTCGGCTGGGAAGTAGGGCACGGCCTGCTGCACGGGATAGGGCACGTGCTTCGCGCCCTCGTGCTCCTCGCCGAAGATGTGGGTCATGTCCGCCTGAATAAACATTTTTCTGCCAAAATTTCCTCTGCGAATTTTCCCAAAACCTTGCCCTGACCCTGACGTTCCTCTTCATCCAGTTCCACTCCTGGATCGCCTTCTCGATGGCCCTCGTGAAGCAGTCGTACTTGCTGGGCGCGCAGATGTGGACGCCCAGGTCCCACGTGAAGCCCTTCTCGTCTGTCACCGACCGCGCGAGGCCGCCCGCCACCTCTTCTCGCTCCAGCACCGTCACGTCGACGTCGTCCATGCCGCTCTCGGCCAGGTAGAAGCAGAAGCCGAGCGCCGTCGGTCCAGCGCCGATCACGACCACTCGCTTTCTCGCCGGCGTTCCGTTCTCCATCGCTCTATCGCTGTGTACGTACGCAGTCACACTACTACTGGGTGCTCGCTATAGAGAGAGAGAGCACAGGTGCGACGCCAAATGCGGAGGAGCCCACCACTCTCTCTATGCGCGGATGAGACGTCACCCTCCGTGGGCGTCCTTGGCCCCGCCCGCCCGCTCCCCAACCCCCTCCCCCCCCCCCCGCACACACACACACCTTCGCTCATTGAAGAGTGTGCGTACGCACGCGCGTACATTCGAACGCCGCCGTCTGCCGCGGCGGAAATGTAACGTGGTGCGAACGAACGTCCAATTGTCCGGCTTGCTGCCTGTGTGTTGCAGAGCGACTAAATCGCACCACACCACTCTATTGCGCGCACAATGCATTTCCGCTTGTCTATAGAATGCACAATGATCACTCGTCTGCAATGAACTATGGAACACGAACACGAGCATTAGTACGTTCACCTATGGTGGAATGCATGCATTCGTGTAGTGGAATGGTACGCGTTTGACGACAGTTGTTTTATGAAGTTTAGGTTGTGCGAGAAGTAATTGCACACTACTGTACTTGTATGTACAATGTAGGTAATTATTGGGACAGCGGTGGCTCTCAAAGGAACAACAACAACAACTATAGGTATAGGTGTGATTTTAGTGCAATATCCAAGTTTTGTCGCCTAACCACGTGTACAGAGTACGTCTTGGCACAAACGTAACAAAGAAATAGTACAGTAGTTGATCGATGTAATGTACAGTACCTAAGAAGCTGGGATCGCCCACACAACACGTTTGAATTGCCGAGCTAGAAGAGTGGTGCCCGCTCAAGAACAGGTTGTTGGCACAGCAGCTTGTTAGCTCGTTCAATTTTCAATGGTGTTCTCACGCAACGCAGCTGCCAATTTGTTTCGTTGCGTGCCATGTCCCAAAAAAAGCCGGTTGCCATGACTCGCTAATTGCGTAGCAACACACACAACAACGTACAGGCACAGGCGCGCACGCACGCACGCAAAGCGCACGCACGCACGCACGCACGCACGCACGCACGCACGCACGCACGCACGCACGCACGCACGCACGCACGCACGCACGCACGCACGCACGCACGCACGCACGCACGCACGCACGCACGCACGCACGCACGCACGCACGCACGCACGCACGCACGCACGCACGCACGCACGCACGCACGCACGCACGCACGCACGCACGCACGCACGCACGCACGCACGCACGCACGCACGCACGCACGCACGCACGCACGCATTTCATAGTACCGGGGTACAGTAACAACAGTGCTCAATATAAATGTAAGCAGGAGGGCATAGTGCAGTGCGAGTACAGTATTGCGCAAATTCAAACCGAGTTTTTGAACAAACATCCGTTTCTTAGGCGCGCGCGTCAGTTTGTTTGTTCTACTGATTTCTGGCAACTTGTCATCATTCTTACTTTCTAACGATTCCTAACAGGGACAGACGGAAAACAATACTAGCGCTGAAAACCCAATACGAAAAAAAAAATTGAAAAAAAATTGCCGCGAAATGAGTTCGGCGGAAGAAGAAGCGCTTTCGGAAGGTGAGGCGGCGCTACTTTCTGCTGACGGCAGTGCCGTCTTTGCCACGTATCTTATAATTAGATGAATCTCTTATTTTTATTTTGCTTTATTTTTTTTATTTTATTTGCTGGGGCCTTTCTGGGGGCCATTTCGGATGATTCAGATGCTGACCCCATACAGATGCTGGGGCCATTTGGGCGATGTTATGGGCACCCAATCGGTCCATTATTGACAAGTAAAACGTACAATCGGCGCCGCTGGCGAAAATTTCTGCGATTTTTGACCACTTACACGCATTTTTATGCGAAAAGGTAGGTTCGCTAGGCACGTTTCTTCTCCGACGGCCCAGCACTTTCCCCTTTTCCCCCTCGATTTTCGATGTCGGCAGGGGGAATTCTCCCTTCCCCCTTTCAATTGAATGATTTTATTAAAATTAAATGAATTATTTATAGGGTCCGAAAGTAAAGAATCCTTTCCCTACTGGCGTCTGTTCTCCGTCGAGCCGCTCATCTTTTTCGGTGCCGCCTTTGTGGGCGCATTGGTTGCAGTCATGCCCGTGTTCATCTACTACAGCGGCTGCGTGGCGCTACTCAAACAAGTCTCTAACGTCACACAGAGCGAGGTGTTTGTATTGTATTGTATTTATTTATATTTTTGTCTGACCAGCGAGCAAAGTTGGTTAGTTGGTTGGATTAGGGGCAACGCTAGAAGGCCGTCAATGGCCCATACCTTCGGAAGAACGCCGTCTATAATCTAGGGCAGCGATGGCTCTAGAAAGTCCGAAAGGGAAGTCCTCAGTCTAGTGGGTCCATCAAGAATCGAACCCAGGACCTTGCTGGCGCAAGAGGCCGATTCTTTACCACTAGGCCATACGCTGCCCCCAGCGAGCAAAAGAATCGATTGCAAAACAAAAGCTTTAATAAATGACGAGAGAAACTCTTATCATTGTAAGCAAGCAGGTCGACAAAGCTATAAACGGCGCTGACCCCTCTGTCCGCAAAGAAACATGCATAAATTTGGTATCCTAAATAATTGTCATCACGCAGTTGTTTTTTTTTTTAGATTGTCGACTTTTGTCACAATACTTCGGGATTTGGCGACGCGGAAACGTATGTGCAAACGGCCATGGCCAGTCGCCTCATGTGGCACAGAGTAAGAAATCACTTTTTTTTATTTTGTGGGGGTTTTACTGCTTATTTGTTTATTTCTGTGTCAATTTTCCCTCGGTAATCCACCAACATTACAATGTATTGTATGAATTATCCCAAAAAAATCACCGACATACTGTGAAAATTGACGAAATTTTTCCTTAGTTGGCCAGCTGTATTCCGAGCGTGGTGTCAGGCAGCATTTTGGGCAGTTGGGCCGATGGCGCGCTGGGCAGGAGGGCGGGCCTGCTCATCGGCGGATTGGGCCCCCTCATCGTTGGCCTCGTCCTCCTCTGTTGTTCATGGTACGTGCGTGCGTGCCGGTGCGCGTGTGCCTATGCGTCTTGTGCGTGCGTGCGTGCCTATGTGTGTGTGTGTGCCTGGACTGGACGTGCGTGCGTGCCAGTGCGTGCGTGCTTGCCGGTGCGTGCGTCGGTGCGTGCGTGCCGGTGCGTGCGTGCGTGCCGGTGCGTGCGTGTGCGTGCGTGCGTGCCAGTGCATGCGTGCGTGTGGTGTGCATGCGTGTCAGTGCGTGTGCGTGCGTACGTGCCGGTGCATGCGTGCGTGCCGGTGCGTGCGTGCGTGCCAACTCTGCGCAAATGCTGAAAATGGTCAACATTCAGGGTGTACATGACGATGGACGTGTATCCCATTCTGCTTGGCGCTTCCGTTCTGGCGGGTATGACAGGCGACGCTCCCGTACTGACGGCTCTCAGCAATTCCATGGTCGTTGACTGCGCCAGAAAGCAAAGAGCCGTGCGTTTCATAATTAATTAGCTGTTAGAATGGCAAGTTCGTTGCGCCGAAAACAGTGTTACGAATCTTTAATGGGGAGACGAATGGTCAAGGGGGAGCGACTCTCGACACCCAAAACTATGGGGTGCATGCATGGCTGACGTCCAGAACAGAAATGTTACACCGGGAATTGAAATAGCGTCTAAATAGATAAGCATTTTGTTTGGTAGGACGACACATTTTGGTGTATTATCAGGGTGTACGCGTCAGCGTACAACCCTAATATGTGACGACTTCTCAATGCGGCTTTTTGAATTTTCGATCGCCTATAACTTTTGATTGCCTGAACGGATACTGGCGCGTTATGGCGCAAATGAACCGCCTTCTTTTTTGGCATCGAATGCGCCATAACGCGTTTCCTTGCTTTACTGTAAGGGGTCAATAGTTCCAAAAATGTTCCAATTTTGCGGCTTTTTTTTTCATGTTCTCCGCCAGGTTTTTGGAGCGCCGCTCGCGAACGCCAGGGCCTATCTCGATGAAACTTGGTATGTGCAGCCGGCTAGTGATGGCAATGTTGCATGCCAAAGGATTTGTGCGCACTGCGTTCCGATCTCGAGATATTGCCAATTTTATCCGATTATCGATTGATTTTCTTGGAAATGGGCCACAAATTTTGTGCCCTATAGGCGCTTTAACGGTACATCGCAGCGCTTCGCTGTAAAGGAGAAAGTTGGTCGCCATGACATGACTTGTGTTACTTTCAACAATTGGACCAAATTGGACGCACCAAAATACCTCCCCCCCATTACATCGATAACGGAAATTGGCGATATGTCGGTGTGGTTAGGCCGAATGGCCTAAACATCAATAATAAAGTTGATCGCCCTTCGATGTAGAACATTTCATTCCTTGAAGTCAACACGATCCGACGCACCAAATTTTTTCACTTCCGGGATAATCGATAAATATCGATATGGGCAGGTCGGATCACTTTGGCCAAAACACAAAAGTTGACCGCCTGCACGTGCAGATCATTTTGATTCTTTACACCACTATGCTCCGACGAACCAATATGGCACTACAGATGTGCACGCACGCACGCACACCAACAAATGGGCTGCTTTGCAAGAAACTTGATGTGGGTAGGTCCGATCACTTTGGCAAAAACACAAAAGTTGACCGCCTAGTCATGGTGATCACTTCGATACTTTACATCACTATGCTCTGACACATCCATATAGCACAACTGCATGTGCATGAACGCATGTATGTCTGCTAGGCTGTTGGTACTATGCTTTACTTCAATTTTGACTTGTTCGATTCAGTCACAGGTAGTACATTGTGTGTGAACCTATGTCAGTGAACGGCTGTGTGCATATGTGCGTGCGTGCGTGCGTGCGCGCGTGCGTGCGTGCGTGCGTGCATGCGTGCGTGCATGCGTGCGTGCGTGCGTGCGTGCAAGCATGCGTGCGTGCGAGCATGCGAGCGAGCGTTTGTGTGTGCGCCATGCGTGCATGCTCGCGTGCGTTGAATTACAGAAACCCCTTCATCTTTCGAAAAAACACTGTATTAAGGAAAAATTTGCAGGGAGCTGCAAAAAAAGGAGAATATGTGACACTCTATTGTTGAAGTCCAGTTTGAAAAGAAGTGGTATTAAGGCATATACCCCCACTGATTTCTAGCCACTTTCCCATTGCAGCTGATCAACTCCACTTTGAACAAACCATGTATAAAATCCGAACCAAGCACAGCAACAAGTCACATATTCAGCGATTTTTGTGCGAGCCATCTCACTCAGCCAAGCCAAAACGACGCAAACGTCCATCAACTCATATCTCATCTCTCTCAGACGTTGTCATTGCCCATGTCCATGGACCTTAAACAGCTAAAGTTCCTGCCGAATCAATTGGTCCCCTACTAAAATTTTTGCAATGTTGGTTGTTGATGATGTACAGTTGGTGATGTCGATGTGTGGGCAAGAGGCACATATACCTACGTACTACAATCCTGCTCCATTCCCTTCCAGCATTCCACCCAATGATGAACTGTTCGTATAACATTTGTGTAGTGACCCTAATGCTTGCATGAGTGCTGCGTGCGTGCGTGCGTGCGTGTGTCTGTGCACGTGTACATGCGTGTGTGCGTGCGTGCATGCGTACGTGCGTGTGCATGGGGTTCCATAGGGCGTGTGCTAATTTCTCGCACTCAATCTATGTAAATGTCAGTCAGTTCCAGTTGCCGCAATTTTTGCTGCACATTTCCTTCCATTGCAAGCGAACACAAAAATCGCCGAATATGTGACTTGTTGCTGTGCTTGGTTCGGATTTTATACATGGTTTGTTCAAAGTGGAGTTGATCAGCTGCAATGGGAAAGTGGCTAGAAATCAGTGGGGGTGGTATATGCCTTAATACCACTTCTTTTCAAACTGGACTTCAACAATAGAGTGTCACATATTCTCCTTTTTTTGCAGCTCCCTGCAAATTTTTCCTTAATATTAAAATACGCGATTTTTTTTTTATTTTTGGAGCGGGGTTTGCTAAAATTAGCTAGAGAAATGAAATGAAATGAAATTATGAAATGCTGTTAGCAGGGGGGGGGGGGGAGCGAGCGACCTTGAGCTAGAGGTATGTCCCCAAACAAATCATCACATCGATTCGATTTCAATCAGTCTTTTCTTGCACGGCGCTAGCTTTGATTGGCCCCTCTCTGGCAGGACGGCTCACTGATCACGCTGCGAGCTGGCTGCGCCGGTGCGGTGGGCTTTGCGGGTATGATTTTCTCGACGGCGGCTTGCGGCTACTTGCTTGGACTGAAGACGCAGCGCACCTATTTCTATGGGGCGCTCCTAGTTTTGGGCTGCGCCCTCTGCGTCTATCTCTATTGTCTGCTGGTGCTGAAGGAGATCAGGGAACCAAATCTCGACGTGGCCAGCGTGCTGGAGGAATCGCTGCACGGTGGGAATTTTGTGTTTTTTGGAAATTTTGATAAAAGGAGATGGTCTGAAGTTCTTGAGCCATACCGGCACTGAGAGGCGTGGGGGGGGGGGTACTCGCCCTACTTCCGCTCCGGAGGCTTGGCCCCAATACACTTACCCCCCCCCCAAATGTGTCGGAACCTTCTCCCACTTCCTGATATGCAAAAAAATGGCTTTTGTTTCTAGAGTTGTGAGCAAAAATCGACCACAAGGTACCGACTTTTTCACGGATATCCCAAAATATTTGACCCCCACTGCCGACCCTCAATTACCATACACATACATACATATCTACCGCACCACAGGACACAGTCTAGAAGAATAGTGCAATGAAGAACCAAAACTTTTTTGATGCATTGCTGATTGAATTGAATTGTTCTATTGTCATTTAGCTGAGCCGGCTTCAGCGCGTGGGAACCCCTTGTCAAAGGCCTGTAGTGGCGCTTGGCGGCGCTTGGCAGAGTTGTGGGAGACGCTGACCGCGCCCAGACTTGGATATTTCCGGCTCTGTCTCTGGGCTTGCGTCGTCTCCATCTTTTGGGCGGATCTTGCGTTTAGTACGTGACTGCTTTGATTGTGTGCTTGCGTGCGTGTGTGCCTGCCAGTACGTGCGTGCCAGTGTTTGCGCGCCAGTGCGTGCGTGCCAATGCGTGTGTGCGTGCCAGTGCGTTCCAGTGCGTGCGTGCGTGCGTGCCAGTGCGTGCGTGCGTGCGTGCCAGTGCGTGCGTGCGTGCCAGTGCGTGCGTGCGTGCCAGTGCGTGCGTGCGTGCCAGTGCGTGCGTGCGTGCGCGCCAGTGCGTGCGTGCCAGTGCGTGCGTGCGTGCCAGTGCGTGCGTGCCTGCCAGTGCGTGCATGCGTGGCGCCACATGCGTCCATTCAGTGTTCGCCTTCCAAGCATGGAATCCCAGCCCACAAATGCCTGTCGTCACCCCTCAACCTAACACGTTTTCACTGACAAAACCTATGCACCACACCATGCAGGCACGAACATCTTCACCCTCTTCGTCAAGCACAGCCCGTTCAACTGGAGCGACTCAGAGCTGAGCTACTGGGCCGCTGCTGGGCTGTGCTGTGCCGCAGTGGCCTCCATGGGCTGGCCGGCAGTGCTGGGCCTTTTCAAGGAACGTGCAAAGGACGTGTACCTCATCCTCCTAGGCTCCCTCTCAGGCGTCGCCTTCTACGCCGCTTTCAGCCTGGCCACTGACAGCTGGCAGCTGTGGGCCGGTGGGTTGGCACTTTGGGAATAGAGATTGTTTCAATTTCGAAAACAATTTTTTTATCAAAAAAAAAATTAATAGGAAAATGGAACCGTTTCTTAATTTTTTTTTGTCAATAGAAAATGTCCTTTTTCCTTCCTTCTTTCTGTTTTTAATATTTTAATAAAATGCCGCCACGTTACCTGTGTTCTATACATGTTGTACAATGTACATTGTACATACCATTGTACATTGTGGTGCACCTGTGCATGTAAAACGAGCTATTCATGTATTTGTTATGCCATTTACGCGTTTCGCATAGAATATGGACATAGGTACATGCCACCACGTTCCCTGTGTGGTGTATATGTTGTACATTGTACATGCCATTGTACATTGTAGTGCACCCCTGGGTGTAAAGCAAGCTGTTTCTGTATTTGTATGGCCATTCAATGCTTTTGTGGATCACAATAGCTCTTAAACACCCTCTACAAGGTATATTCACACTAGTATGTATATGGCACCTTACTTTGTCTGAAACCCCCCTTTTCATTTAGAAAAGAATTTATTTTAATTAATTTTTTTTTTAAAGACGTCGATTTTTTTCAAAACCATCTCTATTTGGGAATCGTTGTGATAATCGTCATAGCGTGTGCTAATCATCATAATAAAAACATTCCAGCGCTCATCTTCTGGCTCGGCCTGTTCGCGTTCTCGCCAGGACTGATGGGCCTCGTGCCCAAGCTGGTCACCGAGAGGGAGACGGGTGAGGAATGCTGCTCGCTGCATGCAAGAATGAATGAACGAATGCACTCATGCACTGGCAGGCGCGCATGCGTGCACCAGTAGGCACGCACCGACATGCACGCATGTACGAACCAGCAGGCACACGCGCACGCACGTATGTACGCAGGCGCGCATGCACTGGTTCGAGTGCATCCAAGCCAGCACTGGCGTGCACACACACACGCACGCACGCACACGCACGCACACACACACACACCGCACGTTGCAGCGCGCGTGTACACGCTGGCGGCGCTGATGGCGGCGCTGGCGCCAGTCGCTGGCAACCTGGGCATCATGCAGTTGTACCAGCGCACCGTCGACTGGTGGCCCGGCTGCAGCTTCGCCCTCATCGCCGCCTGCCTTCTCGCCGTCAGCCTCGCGTTCCTGTGCGTTCTTCTCGGAAATCTTGGAAGCTGGCGTTTGCGCGTCTTTTTGTGGGATTCACTCATGCAAGCGTTCCGCTCCACGCACGTACACACTTGTGCCTGCGTACCGGTGTGTGTGTGTGTGTGTGTGCGTGTGTGTGTGTGTGTGTGTGTGTGTGTGTGTGTGTGTGTGTGTGTGTGTGCGTGTGTGTGTGTCTGTGTGTGTGTGTGTGTGTGTGCGGTGTGTGTGTGTGTGTGTGTGTGTACTTTTCGACACAATCCTACGCAGACGACGCTATCGTAGCATACTGAGAAAAGTAAGCTAATGAGTCATTTAATTGAGCAGGAAAGCAATCCGATTATTTAGAGTTGTCTACGTACTGCTGCGGCTCTCGTTTGCCATGGAGGCGCGTGAAGACCACAAGGTTCTCATCGCTGACGCCGATGCCGAAATTGGGGACGCTGACCACGTCAGCGAAGCGGCCAGTCAGAGCAGAGCGGTTTAAGCCGAATTTCTAGAAAAAAAGAACAGTGCCGCGTAATCGCATCCCATCGCAGGTGAATCCTTCGTTTGTTGCTGTTGTTTGTGTAATCGTAACAGCACTAAATCTGTGTTGCAGAATGCGGAACCTAATGTGCCGAGGAAATGATGGAATTCAACGAATTAATTCAAATCCATTAGGTACACTCGTTCACCAACATTCACTTTTTCGCTGGCACTATCAGTGGTAAGAACCGAATGCTAGATAGAGGCTGCGTAACGTTTAGATGGTAACAACGCTTTTCATAACATCGGTATGATGCAATGTACCGTAACTTGCTGTATTGACGCACGCTCTACCGTATTTCGTTTTGTGCATTGGGTTTGTTTTCGGTAGCGAACGCGAGTTTGTGCTATACGTGTGGTTTGTACAGGAGAAGAAATACAGGTGCTTTGTTAGTGGCGCCTTTGTGGAGAGGAAACAATGGGGCACACCCGTAACCGGGTCTGGCAGAGTGGGGGGGGGGGCATATGGCCTGATGGCCGAATTCTGGGGGGTCCCAGAGCAAAAGTAAGGGTAGCCGACTACTTTTGACTTATACTGGTATTTTTGGACCAAGATGGGTATATATAGGCTGTAAATAGTGTTTTTAGATGTTTTATGATCATTTAACACTGAAAAGCACTGAAATACACCAATTTACTCACTTTTATCGTTTTAGACGGAGTGAAAATCCTTCTTGGGGGTTGGGTGGGGGTTGGAAAAATAGTGGGGGGATGGTAAACCCCAAACCAGCCCCACAGTTTGAGTGCAGGTATGATGGCGACTGCTCCAAAGGCTCAGGGGGGTGCTATTAGAGCGAACGGGGCGCGAAGAAACTCTCAGCTGCGTCGCGCGTCGTCTGTCTGCTTGCGCAAGGAGATGCCATAGAGCAGGGCGCCCACCAGGCCCGCCTTCATCTTGACCTGAACCACGCCAGTTCAGTGTCTGACCCTATCGGAACCGTCATACTCTAGGGCTAATTGTTCTATTTGAGTCGTCGTAGGGGGAGGGCTGGCTAACTGTCGAGGGTAGGGCCTAATTTGTGGAGGGGGATGATTTTAATTTTAAATTTAGGCCGACCAGGTCGAAATGCGGCGGCCAGAGGCGTACGCAGGATTTTTCAATGGGGAGGGCTAACTTTTGCAACAGTCAACATTTTGCGTTAATTTTTTTTTGTTAAAAACTAGCGTTGCTGCAAAGTTTTGTCTTCTATACTTTATAACTTTATAACTTTGTCTTCTATACTTTGTCTTCTGTACCCTGTTGCAACAAGCCCCCAGCCCCCCCCCCTTTCGTGCGCTACTGGCGACGGAAACAAACCACGGCGACGCTCAATTACACCTCAGGCAAAGTGCAGACTGGTTTTCGGTACATAGCTATTCAAAAGCAACCAACAACGCACCTGCAAGTCCGCAGGAAAGGAGACATCGCCATCGGGTGGCTCGTTCCAGCATCCGGATTTCAAGATTTTGACAGCGCCGACGGCCGACGCATCGCGCTCCTCCTCCGTCGCAGGGTACACCTGGGAACAACAACACGACACGCGTGTATGTATCTAAAGTAAATACTCCAATAGTGGCCCCGGGGCACGAAGTACCATACGATTTGCTTCTTATACATGGACACAAATCAAGCAGTATAGTTGGGTGTAAGTGGTGTGTACACAGCTACACCCATTAATGAATGACATTTCACCTACGAAACGCATTACAATTCCAATAGTGCCCCCGGGTAAAAAAAGGTTGAAAGCATTGTGCCCCGTGGGCACTATTGAAGGATTTACGGTATATGTACGTCGACTGAGACGCGTTCAGGCAAACACGCATTTCAAGAGGCGAAGGTAAAGGGAAGGCACGGACAGTATACTGCATGGTGTCTACGCCGCCGCAGCAGACGGCGCCTGTGCTCTGGGTGTCGTCGTCGATGACGAGACGGAAGGTGGCGGCGCCAGCCGCGTCGGTGACGACCATCGCCGAGTCACTGTTCGTGCGTAGGTGCTCGCCCAGCGAGCCCACCTGCGCCACCAGCTCACCTGCGAGTGCTGCTTGCCAGTGGGGAGACGCTGAGCTGCGCCTCCGTGCGCGCATGGAGGATGGAGGGGGGGGGGAGGGGAAGGTGGGTTTTTCACCTTGCGGCGCCTCGACCAGCACGCGCCTGCCGTTGCGCGTGGCGACAGCGCCAGCACCACCCCTCTCGCCGGGAATCGTGAACTGGACGTCGCAGTCGGGGTCCGCGCCGCAGCAGGGAACGCCTTGGGTCAGTCAGGCTTCGTAGAGCAGTCGTCGACATATCGGTCACTGCGTAACTGAGAGGCTTGCTTGACTACGGTCAACCGCGGACAACCGCCAGTGGCGTAGCCAGTAACTCCCCCCCCCCCAATGGTTACACTCCTGACCGCCGAAATCTCCTGCAAAAGACGAGGTGTGATACTAGAACCAGAGCCATCCTGGCGCGTGTGCCGCAGACGCAGCAGACGGCGACGCGCACGCCGTCGACACGGAGCAGCGGGCGCAGCGACGGCTCACGGTCCACCGGACGGCCGCCCGCCGACGGCTGCGTCGTCACCACCACCATCCCTGCTGATGACATCTCTGGCCGACTTTGGCGAAAGCGAATGTGAAAGGCGAAAGCGAAAGCGGCGCAACGTTTACTCGTTTCATAACAATTACCGTAAATCCTCCAATACAACCCCCCCCCTCCAATAGTGCCCCCGGGTACGGCAAGGTTGAAATAATAGAGCCCCCCCCCCCTCCAATAGTGCCCCCGGGGGTAAGGGGTATGTTGTGCCATGTGCCTTTTATGGGCAAAAATATAGTGGTAGCCTGGTAGGTACATTTATAACGTGTATACACACTACTACTAACCAATAATAGTACGTTTCAGCAACTATTAACGGTAAATCAACCATTAAATGTGGCAAAAGTGATCAAAATCACCGAAAAATCGGCAATTTTGACAGCGAAACTAGCATTACCATTCAAAATTTTTAGGTTGAAATAATAGAAGCCCCCCCCCCCCTCCAATAGTGCCCCCGGGTAAGGAGAGGTTGAAAAAATAGTGCCCCGGGGGCACTATTGGAGGATTTACGGTAACAACCATGAAGAAACGTGCCAATGCAATCTCCAAATCCCTAATTATATGATCAGATAAAAGGTAGGAAACTTGAACAGTGGACTTGTCAGAAATGCAGAAATGTGATTCTGTACCGTATTTTTGTAGAATTCCGTAATTTTTGAATTTTGGAGGTGATCATTAGTACAGTCTACTCTATAACTACTGAGTTGACAAGTGGTGATTGTGCAGAGATTGATACGGTAGAAGATCCTTGCGAGCAGCAGACACCTAGCAGCGTTGTTGATTGCTGTTGGACACTACCCTGCGTCCTGTAATCCCGTTTCGATTTGACACCAATCTCCCTGTTGGCTCTGGTCACATTGCAATACAATATTTGTTGGCGATTGCCGTTAGTATACGTGCCCAAGTGTAATGCAGTTAGTTTTTCGTTACGTATTCACTGTCTACAACAACACACTGTCTACTGGTAACACCACTGTCTGTAGTCTGGCACCAGCCTTGTTCCACAGATAGCGATGTCAGTAAAAAGTCTGCAGACTTATTTTTTTTAATTTTTAATTATTAAAAAAGTCGAAAACGTTTTTAATTTAATTTTTAATTTTTAAGTAAGTCAAAATACTTTTTTATTTAATTTTTAATTTTTAAAAAAGTGCTGAGACTTATTTAATTTATTTAAATTATTTAATTAATTTAATTGGTTTTTTAACTGTGTGTAATTTGAAGTTAAATTCAGCTCTAGCAGCATTTCACCCAACCATTTTGTTGATGTAAGTGTGTACAATGTACCTAAGTTGCATTGGGCAACTTTTAGGTCTGGAATAAGATCGATGTGACTGCAATATTTTGAAAACAATGTCAATCTATAGTGCGCGATCTGGGTTATCAGTTCTATCTTTGTGGCTAGTGGCTACCTACTTTGCACGTTGCTGCAGTTAGAACAATGGCTTAAAGGAAAGAACAAAAAAAGACTGTTCGATGTCACAGATGAGATATACAAATCATTCCATTTCATGTAGTGTATTCAGCAATGATGGGCTTGACAGACATGTGTGTATGCAGTGAAGAGTTATTGCTCACAAATTGTATTGTATTTACACAAATCAAAGGAAAACTACAAAACCATGGATAAATCCTCCAAAATCGACAATGAAAACCCAATATCCTCGTTTAAAAAAGTTCTTTTTTAAGTGTGTAGTTACAAAACTGTTAAAAAAGTTTGTGACTGACTTATTTTTTTAATTTTTAATTTTTAAGAAAGTCAATCGACTTTTTTATTTAATTTTTAATCCAAAAAGTCGGGCTGTCGACTTAGTTTTTTTTAACACTTTTTGTTTTTTTAACACACTTAAAAAAGTATTTCCTCTTTTTTTAATTTTTAACTTTTTGTTTTTACTGACATCGCTATCCACAGACCATTGGTATGTATGTAGGTGGAGGTTCCGGTCGCATTACTGGCCGATGTCGTCGCTGGAGCGTTGTCCATGTACATATCTTATCACGGTGTGACACGGTTTGGCATGTGCAGTCAGTCAGTTTGGCGCGTTGGTATCCACGTGACCCGTCGGGGTCGTTTGTAAAGTTTTCCACATTGGACCCGCTCCACACTCCACACCGCAAAAACCACAGCCTTCGACGAGAATTCAAAAACCACCAACACGCTGTCACAACAACGACCAAACGCATTCCTACATAGGTGTACATGTAGCATTGGTTGCTTGGTTTGATTCGGGGTTTTACGAATGACGACAGAAGGGCTCCTATGCAAGTATATACCTAGTTGGTTTTGCGTTTTGCTCGTCGACCCGAGTCTCCCAGTAGAGGTCGTAGAGCGCGTCGCGCGTCTTGCCCGCGAGCGCGTCGCCGGCCTCGTAGAAGACGCAGACGTGCCGGCCGGCCGAGTGCGCGAAGCCGACGCAGAGCGCGTCGGCCGCGCACAGCGCCGCGCAGCGGGCCGCGCGCGCCCCGTCCGCGCCGTCGCCGCCGCCGCACGCGCTTCGCGTGCCGTAGGCGCGCAGACGCTCGCCTGCCGCGTGCAGCGCAAACGTCTTGCCGCTCGGACGCGGACGCGTCGACGCGACGCACTTGGCTGAAGGCGGACCTCCGCATCCTCCAATTCTGTCCCGGGCACTGTATGCACTGCCAAACTCTCCGTATGTACCGCAAATCTTCTAGTATACATACGGTAGTACTCCTTTTCAATGGTGCCCAGGGGCACTACTGGAGGATTTGCGGAACGATCATTGTTTGTGGATTGTAATTACAACTTGTCAGGCTCACAGGGCGTGGCGATCTCGAGCGCCGCCGCGTTGACGACCTGCGTCGGGTGAACGGCCGTCCACTGCTACGCCCCTACCGGTTCCGCCAGCCCGCTCAGCGTCATGTCCGAGTAGCCGGCCTCGACGAGCTCGACGGCCCAGTCGAGCCGCCGCAGCGGCGTCGTCGCCGAGCCGTCGTTGTCGACGAACGCGAACTCGTCGGCCGAGACGTGCGCGTCGCTGTCGGCGGGGTCGACGCGCCTCGAGCCGATCAGCGCGCCACTCAGGCCGACAACGTCTCTCTGGAGCGAGTCAGCACGCCAGCGTGCACGCGCCAACGCGGACGCAACGCGCCGTCCGGAGCGCCCAGAACCAACCAGGCGGTCCATGGCGAACTGGTTGTCTTCCATCGACTGCGGCCAGAACATGCGGATATGTGGCGTGTCGGGGACCAGTCGAGTGGCGTTCGAGTACGCGAGAAGTCGCGCCTTGAGGCGTTTCGCGCTGACGCTGCTGGCAGTGGTGCGTGCGTGCGTGCGTGCGTGCGTGCGTGCGTGCGTGCGTGCGTGCGTGCGCGCGCGCGCGCGCGTGCCACAGTGCAAGGTCCAGCGCGATCCGCTCCAGATGTGTGTCCAGAGTGAGTTGGTGCTGCAGGAATGCGACCGCTCTCTGGGGTGCGTGCGGCATCGTCTCGAAGCAGGGCGGCAGCGGAGAAGGATCGGAATCTGCAATAGGCGTTCAAATGGCAAGTACTGCGCAAGAGAACCAAATGGTCAGGGACCAATCTACTGCACTCTACATGTAACTCTACACGCACCACTTTTTCCACAACTCTTCAATGTAACAATACATGTAACTGGGGTGGGGGTTGGGGGGGGGGGGGGGGTGGCCCACCCCCAGGTCAAAAGTTGCCCCTCCCCAGCCCCCCCCCCCCAACCCTCCCCCACAGAATTTTTCGAAAGTTTTTCAACTTGTCTACTACAACTGTAAAAAGTAGTGTATTTTTCGTCTTTTTCTGTTTTTTTTACCCTAAAACAGCTAAATAACGCTATTTATAGCCTATTTTAACGCATTTTTGACCAAAAAGTGCCTATTTAGACACTACTTTGGTACACTGTTTTACCCTCTGACACCCCCTCCCTCTTCAAATCTGCGTGCCCTCACCCACGCCACCCCCTCCCCCCACAGAATGGTCTCCGACCCTCCCCCCCCCACTGCAAAAACCCGGTTACATGTATGCATTCTACTACTCAAGAAACAATGTGCCTTAGACTTCAGCATTTGTCAACGAATAACTCTGAAGTTCTGAACAATTTGTTCATCTTTGGTCAAATCTGCCGAATAAAATACTCCTACATTTTCCTAACTGCCCCCCCCTCCCAACACGCACGCACGCACGCACGCACTCACGCACGTACGCACGCACGTACGCACTCACGCACGCACGCACGCACGCACGCACGCACGCACGCACGCACGCACGCACGCACGCACGCACGCACTGGAGATGGCTGTTGTGACATTCTCAACGTCTCACCCGCACGTGCGCCCACTGAGTCGATGGCGCTAGGGCCCAGTCGGTTGAGAGCTTTCAGCGTGTAGAAGAGGGAGCAGTGCTTGCTGCCACTGGAGAAGAGCGCTCATCGGCGTTGAAAGCTGAGCTTTTACTTTACACATATGATAAGCGCCTGGGGTGCCTGCCACTTCGTCTAATCATGGGAGAAGAAAGTAGGGGGCCTACAGGATGAGAGTATAAAACGCAACTGTAATGATGCAAGAACTGACCCACACCCACCCACACAATCCAATTCTCCATTGTCGTTGGCATTGTCGCAAAAGTGCGCAAAGGCGAAAAATGAAAACACAGTCCTATCCTACCCATCAAGATCATGCTGCGCCAGCATAACTGGAGAACTCCCTCTCCTCAAATTGTCCCGTTGTTTTCCATTGTGGCAAAGCCCCCCCCCCCCTCCTGGACCGCTTCTATCTATCTACTTACAAATGCGCCGCGCGCACGGGTGTGTGTGTGGGTATGTGGGCAATAAGTAAACTCGCGATCCGCTTGACGTACGTGCACGCGCGTTGGCTCGATCGAATCCTCGCGACCCCGAGATGGTCATGGGCAAGGTCGATTTTTGATATGCAAATTTACACCGTAGTTATGGCGCATTTTCAAAGTTTGCAACACAGATTAACACTACCAAACGAATTGCACATGGATGAATTGCGTATCAAAAGACTCGCCTTGACGTCACGAGTCATTTGCACATGCTCCCGCATAATTATGCAAATGCGTACTGTAGTTGTGGTACATTGTACATTGTACTGTACATTGTAGCTTGCTTAATTTGGGAAACTTCCAGAACGCGTGCAGGCACGCACGCACGCACGCACGCACACACGCACGCACACACGCACGCACGCACAGGAGTGCACACACGTGCACACACACACGCACGTGCACGCACGCACGCATGCACGCACGCACGTGCACGCACGCACGCACGCACGTGCACGCACGCACGCACGCACGTGCCCGCATGCACGCACCTTTATGCACGGGAGTGCACACACGTGCACGCACGCACAGACACGTGCACGCATGCACGCATGCACGCACGCATGGGAGTGCACGCATGCACGCACCTTCACACACGGGAGTGCCGTGCACGCACGCACAAACACATGCACGCATGTGCACGCACGCATGCGCGCGCGCACGCACGCGTGGGAGTGCACGCACGTGCACGCATGCACGTCGTGCACGCACGCACGCATGGGAGTGCACGCACACACGCACGCATGGGAGTGCGCACACGTGCACACGCACGCACCCATGCACGCATGCGCGCACGCATGCGCCCATGCGCGCACGCACTTACACGCACGCACGCACGCACGAACGCACGCACGCGCGCACGAACGCACAGTGGAGCACAGAATTTAGGCCAATTTCTGTCAATGGGGTGCACGCCTTCACGATCAATTTGGCCCAATTTCTGTCAACGTGGTGCACGTCCTCACGATCAACAGAGGAGCGCATAATTTGACCCAATTTCTGTCAACGGGGGTGCACGCCCTCACGATCAACAGAAAAGCACAAAATCTGAGCCAATTTCTGTCAATGGGGTGCACGCCCTCACGATCAACGGAGGAGCGCAGAATTTGGCCCAATTTCTGTCAACGGGGTGCATGCCCTCACGATCAACAGAAAAGCACAGAATTTGAGCCAATTTATGTCAACGGGGTGCACACCCTCACGATCAACAGAAAAACACAGAATTTGAGCCAATTTATGTCAACGGGGTGCACGCCCTCACGATCAACAGAGGAGCGCAGTATTTGGCCCAATTTCTGTCAACAGGGTGCACGCCCTCACGGTCAACAGAAAAGCACAGAATTTGAGCCAGTTTATGTCAACGGTGTGCACGCCCTCACGCTCAACAGAGGAGCACCAAATTTGGGCCAATTCCTGTCAACACAGTGCACGCCCGCATGGTCAAGTGGGGAGCATGGAGTTTGGGTCCCTCAATGCTGACAACTGTCCTATAGAACACTCGCCCACACAAGCAAAAGACGAAAAGCTACTCATATCCTTGCATTATGATCACGTCGACGTCATATGCAAAATCAATTGCTTCATGCCTTAATGTATACATGGCGGCCGAAGGCCGCGCGCGCCTCTAGTATACTTACAAATGCGCCGCGCGCACGGGTTTGTTTGTTTGTTTGTTTGTATGTTTGTTTTGAGTAAACTCGCGAAACGCTTGACGTACGCGCACGCGCGATGACTCGATCGAATCCTCGCGACCCCGAGATGGTCATGGGCAAGGTCAATTTTTGATATGCTAATTTATACAGTAGTTACGGCGCATTTTCAAGTGTTGCAGCACCGATTAACCCTACCAAACGAATTGCACATGGATGAATTGTGCATCAAAAGGCTCGCCTTGACGTCATGATTCATTTGATTGTGTTCCCGCATAATTATGCAAATGCATACTGTAGGTGTGGTACATTGTATCTTGCCTAATTGGAAAATGGAAAATGAACTGTGCATTGATAAATGACTTGGCTATACGTCACAAGTCATTTGCATATGCTCCCCCATAATTATGCAAATGTTTACTGTAACGCACGCACGCACGCACGCGTCCACACGCACGCACGCGTCCGCACGCATGCACGCACGAACGCACACGCACACACACACACACAGCACGCACGCACGCACGCACGTGCACACGCACGCCCACACATACGCACGCACGTACATACGCACGCACGTGCACGCATGCACACACGCACGCACATTCGCACTTAAGCACTCACGCACTCATGCACGCAAGCACGCACGCACGCACGCACACGCACGCACATGCACAGACGCACACACACACGCACGCACACACACACACACACACACACACGCACTCACGCACAGGAGTGCATGCACGCACGCACGCACGCACGCACACACGCACGCACGCACATACACACACGCACACACGCGCGCGCGCGCTCGCACGCACGCACGCACGCACGCACGCACACACGCACGCACGCACAGAGGAGCACAGAATTTCGGCCAGTTTCTGTCAACGAGGTGCACGCCTTCACGATCAACAGAGGAGAACAGAATTTGCGCCAATTTCTGTCAATGGGGTGCACGCCCTCACGATAAAAAGATGACTCAGAATTTGGGCCAGTTTCGGTCAATGGGGTGCACGCCCTCATGGAGAAAGGGGGAGCATGGAGTTTGGGTCCCTCAATGCTGACAACTGTCCTAAGGAACACTCGCCCACACAAGTAAAAGATAAAGCTACGCATATCCTTGCGCATTATCATCACTTCGACGTCATATGCAAAATCAATTGCTTCGTGCCTTAATGTATACATGGCGGCCGAAGGCCGCGCGCGCCTCTAGTACCATAAAGAGAGCGCTTACGATCTTTGAAAATGGCTTCTGAGCGGTGCGCTTATCCTAGAGGAGCAGGGAGGTGGGCGCCTATCATAGGTTTTGCGGCCTCTCGTCGCGGACTTATAGAGAAAGGTGAAAACGAGGTCTCGGTCGGTTCGATTCGATAAGCGCGCCCGTTGATCAGGGTGAAGAACAGTCAGGCGATGCACGGCGCCGCGCTGGCGTCCACGCAGCTCTCGTAGCAGCTCTCGGCCGAGACGCCGGCGATCACGCTCTTCTCGCCCACCAACGAAATGTTCCACCACAGGCGCTGTCGATAGCCTGAAGATTCGGGTCTTCTGGGCATGCGTTGTTCTCGCAGCACGATACTGTCAATGCAGTGCAGCCTAAGGCTGACTTGGCTGGTGTCAACGATTTTGGCGACTTCGATTCCTACAGCCTCGGCTTTCTCGGCAAAACCGCGACCTCTGTGTGTGCCTCTACTCCCACTGCGACGCGTTGGCAGTCCCAATAGAACGCGCAAAGTGTGCAAGCAAGCGGTTATGAGCAGACGAAGGTCCACCAGAAGCGGGTCTTTAGCCCACCTGTTGTTGTTGTTGTTGTTGTTGGGAGCCGTCAATGGTGTCAATGGAGCCGTCAATGCTACATAGCAAGCCGTCAATGGCCCATATACATATGTACCATACCTACCCATCTCCATGACGCCTTCCCGTCTCGAGCCGCATAATTTGCCAAAGACATTCGGAAGAACGCCACCTGTAATCTCGGGCAGCGACGGGACGAGCAAATCCATCGAACGGGAGGTCCTCGATCTAGTGGATCCATCAAGCATCGAACCCCGGACCGTGCGCGCAAGCTGCCTATTCTCTACCACAAGACTATATACCTACGCTGCCCCAGCCCACCTAGAGCAGCCGTCTCCACGCCGCCGGAGCTCTCGACGCGCAGCGCGATCAGTAGAGCCGTCGCCAAGCCGGGCAGTACATTCGTCATACTGTCTCAGGTCTGCTGCTGATGCAAACTCGTCCCACTCCAATGGTCGGTGTATAGACTCGTCTGCCTCGACGACCGTCCGGCGGGAAAGGGAGCGACAGCGACCCTGCCTCACCATGGCGGCCGGCGACTGGCAACCCGCCCCGCTTCATCAATTAATGGCCAGACTTGTTTTCGCTACCATAGACCCGCTCGGGTCATTCCCCGCTGGGAAAAGTATCCAGTCCAGCCCGACACTCCTACACGTCCGCACACACACTCCTACACGTGCTTGCGCAGTTTTACAGCGTTGCAGCGTTCGTATGCACCGATTTCTAAGCTTTGGACACTTCGCTGATGGCTTACTATGATGTATGGTACATGTACATACGTACTCTAAAAAAATACGAAAGATACGTATTTAAAAAAAAACCGTATTTTTTCAAAAAAAAATACGTCGGTCCAAAGTCAAAACGTATTTTTCCCAACTCTAATCTATGTAGGTGGAGGTTCCGGTCGCATTACTGGCCGATGTCGTCGCTGGAACGTTGTCCATGTACATATCTTATCACGGTGTGACACGGTTTGGCATGTGCAGTCAGTCAGTTTGGCGCGTTGGTATCCACGTGACCCGTCGGGGTCGTTTGTAAAGTTTTCCACATTGGACCCGCTCCACACTCCACACCGCAGCCTTCGACGAGAATTCAAAAACCACCAACACGCTGTCACAACAACGACCAAACGCATTCCTAGGTGTACATAGTAGCATTGGTTGCTTGGTTTGATTCGGGGTTTCATGAATGACGACAGAAGGGCTCCTATGCAAGTATAGTTGGTTTTGCGTTTTGCTCGTCGACCCGAGTCTCCCAGTAGAGGTCGTAGAGCGCGTCGCGCGTCTTGCCCGCGAGCGCGTCGCCGGCCTCGTAGAAGACGCAGACGTGCCGGCCGGCCGAGTGCGCGAAGCCGACGCAGAGCGCGTCGGCCGCGCACAGCGCCGCGCAGCGGGCCGCGCGCGCCCCGTCCGCGCCGTCGCCGCCGCCGCACGCGCTTCGCGTGCCGTAGGCGCGCAGACGCTCGCCTGCCGCGTGCAGCGCAAACGTCTTGCCGCTCGGACGCGGACGCGTCGACGCGACGCACTTGGCTGAAGGCGGACCTCCGCATCCTCCAATCCAATTCTGCCCCGGGCACTGTAGGTACCATGTACTGCAAACTCTCTGTATGTACCGTAAATCCTCTAGTATACATACGGTAGTAGTCCTTCTCAACGGTGCCCAGGGGCATTACTAGAGGATTTGCGGAACGATCATTGTTTGTGTATTGTAATTACAACTCGTCAGGCTCACAGGGCGTGACGATCTCGAGAGCCGCCGCGTTGACGACCTGCGTCGGGTGTACGGCCGTCCACTGCCACGCCCCTACCGGTTCCGCCAGCCCGCTCAGCGTCATGTCCGAGTAGCCGGCCTCGACGAGCTCGACGGCCCAGTCGAGCCGCCGCAGCGGCGTCGTCGCCGAGCCGTCGTTGTCGACGAACGCGAACTCGTCGGCCGAGACGTGCGCGTCGTTGTCGGCGGGGTCGACGCGCCTCGCGCCGATCAGCGCGCCACTCAGGCCGACAACGTCTCTCTGGAGCGAGTCAGCACGCCAGCGTGCACGCGCCAACGCGGACGCAACGCGCCGTCCGGAGCGCCCAGAACCAACCAGGCGGTCCATGGCGAACTGGTTGTCTTCCATCGACTGCGGCCAGAACATGCGGATGTGTGGCGTGTCGGGGACCAGTCGAGTGGCGTTCGAGTACGCGAGAAGTCGCGCCTTGAGGCGTTTCGCGCTGACGCTGCTGGCAGTGGTGCGTGCGTGCGTGCATGCGTGCGTGCGTGCGTGCGTGCGCGCGTGCGTGCGTGCGCGCGTGCGTGCGTGCGTGCGCGCGCGCGTGCGTGCGTGCGTGCGTGCGTGCGTGCGTGCGTGCGTGCGTGCGTGCGTGCGTGCGTGCGTGCGTGCGTGCGTGCGTGCGTGCGTGCGTGCGTGCGTGCGTGCGTGCGTGCGTGCGTGCGTGCGTGCGTGCGTGCGAGCGTACGAGCGTGCGTACGTGCGGGTGTGCGCGCGCGCGTGCCACAGTGCAAGCTCCAGCGCGATCCGCTCCAGATGTGTGTCCAGAGCAGGGGGGGGTGCCACTCCGCGCTTTTATAATGGGCGCGCGTGTTCAGTTTTTGCGCACTCGCCGCCACTCGCCAACGCGTCGGCGGATTTGCATCAAAATTGGTGGCTAAGTAGGAAATTTCATGGGCTACAAGATGGCGTTAACAGTTTCTAGCCGCTTTTGGAATTTTCGCGAGAACAGTCGCATTCTTCTGTCGCGGTGTAAAAAACGCGCTTTTCAGTAAATTTATAGCCAGCGTGAAAGTTTTTATTAAAGGCCAAATTTAAAAATCTAAAAGACTAGGATTATGGGTATTGCCCTGAAGTTAATTTTATCCCATTATAGCTCCGCTCCATCTCTCACCCCCATGGCGGGCTAGTCCCAAAACTGAAAATCCACTTTTCGCGCCATTTGGTACCAAAACTTTAGACGTCCATTTCTAAACAAAAAATTGTTCGAATTTAGTCAAATATGGGTTACGTATAACCGCCTCGACGTCCTCTTTCGAATGCCGCATCGTGCGCCGCGCTCCGACCTACGGTTCGGCCGCACGGCGCCTGTAAGCGGTCTCGGGTGCCAAAATCGACTAAAAATTCAAATATTTAGAGTTCAGGTTCTCAGCGCTGGGGAGGAAATTCGCAAATCCGCTCGACAAAAAGTTTTCTACCTACCTCGACTACGAACCACGGAAATCTCATCGCTGGGCGATAAGCATGCAGACCTGGCTAGTCCAAAAGGTGTGTTTTTGTCCATTTTCCATTGTAATTGCAATCTTTTAAGTCTATTTTCTCACGCGTTTGTTAATTATATCCAAAACGTTTGTGCAATTTAGATTCGCCTCATCATGCTGAACAACCGGACGTGCGATTCGACCACAAACTTTTTATTTTTTATAGTTATTCCAACTTCCAGAATTGGGGTGCTCAAAACTCAAGAAAATAAAAAGTTCCGGTTGAAGTGCCCCCGGGTAAGGAGAGGTTGAAAAAATAGTGCCCCGGGGGCACTATTGGAGGATTTACGGTAACCCATATTTGACTACATTCGAACAATTTTTTGTTTAGAAATGGACGTCTAAAGTTTTGGTACCAAATGGCGCGAAAAGTGGATTTTCAGGTTTGGGCCTGGCCCGCCATGGGGGTGAGAGATGGAGCGGAGCTATAATGGGATGAAATTAACTTCAGGGCAATACCCGTAATCCTAGTCTTTTAGATTTTTAAATTTGGCCTTTAATAAAAACTTTTACGCTGGGCGAAGATTTACTGTAAAGCGCGCTTTTTACACCGCGACAGAAGAATGCGACTGTTCTCGTGAAAATTCCAAAAGCGGCTAGAAACTGTTAACGCCATCTTGTAGCCCGTGAAATTTCCTACTTAGCCACCAATTTTGATGCAAATCCGAAGGCGCGTTGGCGAGTGGCGGCGAGTGCGCAAAAACTGAACACGAAAAACGGCGTAGTGGCAACCCCCCCCCCCCTGGTCCAGAGTGAGTTGGTGCTGCAGGAATGCGACCGCTCTCTGGGGTGCGTGCGGCATCGTCTCGAAGCAGGGCGGCAGTGGAGAAGGATCGGAATCTGCAATAGGCGTTCAAATGGACGTTCTGCGCAAGAGAACCAAATTGACAGGGACCAATCTACTGCACTCTACAACGCATTCTACCACTCAAGAATCAATGTGCTTTAGACTTCAGCATTTGTCAACGAATAACTCTGAAGTTCTGAACAATTTGTTTATCTTTGGTCAAATCTGCCGTATAAAGTACTCCTACATTTCTCCCAACTGCCTCCCCCTCCCGACACGCACGCACGCACGCACGCACGCACGCACGCACGCACGCACGCACGCACGCACGCACGCACGCACGCACGCACGCACGCACGCACGCACGCACGCACGCACGCACGCACGCACGCACGCACGCACGCACGCACGCACGCACGCACGCACGCACGCACGCACGCACGCACGCACGCACGCACGCATGCACGCACGCACGCACGCACGCACGCACGCACGCACGCACCAAGCAATCCATACGTCTACACTTTCGCCCATCTGACGCACAGATGTTACCCGACAGCGTAG
>JASAMY010003518.1:0-38465 GCA_030248085.1 Paralinhomoeus sp. GSCO2_6 | reverse complement strand
CAGCAGCGTCTCGAACATGCCGAACTGAAGCGCCGAAACCGCTCGTGAGACGACAACTGCCAAATTGGCCTGCGGAACCTGAGAATCAACGCCGATGGCCAGAAGCATGAGGAAGAAAAGAATGGCCCAGAGCGGCGATATCGGCAGCGTCGACACCGCCTCGGGGTAGACGACGCCAACGCCAATCCGGCGCCTAGACGCGTAACCGGTCGTTTCCCCCTACCAGTTCCCCCCTGGACGTTTCCCCTTGCCGTTTGCCCCCAGTCGTTTGCCCCCGGCCAACAAATTCTAATATAGGCAGGTGCTGCTGCTAAACGACAACGAAAATTTTGCATTCAGCAAAAGCGACCTGCCTGAGCTGTCTCTGCCCCGCAGAATGTGATACATTCACAAAAAAGTGACCACCGCGCGGAAGTTGCAGAGACAGCAAGAAGCACCTCTGCCCTCCACCTCAGGCAAGGGAATCCATCCGAAGACGTCTCCCCGGGCACCTTTTCACAGGCCGAAGCGGAGGGGAGGACGTGCTCAGCCCGAGAGCTGAGGTGCTGGAACCCCAAACCAGCTGCACCAACACCCCGGAGGGATGGGAGTTAACTTTTCCGCACGGTAGTGCATTGTTGCTTTTAAAACACTACTATATATACCCAGAAAGTGGATTGCAACAATTATTCAGCAGGCGTGAACTTGGTGAGCATAGCGCCGAGTCCCATCGGAAATCGATAGAACAAAATCTGACGGAATATTGATCGTCAGCTTCCCAAGCTCTTCGTCGGAACCTGCGTTACGACAGGTACCGATGCGATGCTGCGAACCCGTTTTGCAACTGTTTCACAGCACTTACCACATGTGAACAGACACACATGTGAACAAAATACACATGTGAACATCTCTTAGAAGCCACGCTCAAATGAATCCTGCTAACCCAGGTATGTCCCTCGCCAGCCTGGACTACCGCGGTGCTCTCGGTCAAGAGTAGAGTACGGTATGGAGATACAGTACATAGATACACTGAATCTGCTTTTCAGAGCCTGCTCTGCAATCAGAGCCTAGACGCGACACCGGCAAAGAGGCTCGTGCCGCAGTTGATCAGTGGCAACAGTATCGCATCCCTGCCATTGCAGTGCCGAGCGGTGTTCTCATCACAGAACAGAAAAGACAACCCGCGAGAACGCGCACCTGTAGCAGTTGTGTTTGAATCGATTGTACGACGCAAAGGACAAGAGGACGCCCCAGGCGGCGCCGACCGAGTAGAAAATCTGACTGGCGGCCGCGATCCAGACTTTGAAGTCGAGCAACGCCGCAAAGTCCGGCACGAAAAAGTAGTAGAGTCTACTCGGCAGCGGCAGGCCGTTGAACCGAGCAGTGTGCGAGAACGAGCCTATAGACGCTGACCCTTCGAAAGCTCCGGGCAGTGTGAGACCTCTGACCAATAGAATAACGAGCACCTAGAATTGACGCCCTCAATGTCTGCTGTCTGCGTCGAAACGCTGGTGGCATGGTAACATGGGCGACTCACGATGTAGGGGAAGGTGGCGGTGACGTAGACGACCTTGCCAGAGCTCTTGACGCCCTTGAAGAGCGCCGCGAAGATGAGCACCCAGGCGACCAGGAGACTGAACACCAACTTGAGGTCGAGTCGACCCATCTCTTCTAGGCCGGAACTCAAACCCAACACGTGTCGGCTGAACGCGAGCAACGCATGCCAAAGCTGTGTTTTCCGTGGAGTAGGTCTTCCATCACTTGAAGTATTGCTCGCTGGCGGTCTGCAACGTGGAATTGGTGGTGTGCGTCTTGTTGATGATGGAGATATCGGAGACGCAGCGCTCGTCGGTCCAGGGCCGGTCGCACTGCGTCCAGGGCAGCGTGTCGACGAGGATGGCTGCGAACGACTGGTACAGGTAGTAGAGCGTCCACGCGATGATCATGTTGTAGTAGAGGGTGCACATGCCGCTGATGAGAACCTGGCACCAGCCCAGACCTGGGCCCGGACGCGCGCTCGCTCGTCCAAAGTCACAAGAAGCGGTAGCGGCACGACCTTCAAAGAGTGGACAGAAGCGCTTGAAGAGCGCGGTGGGGCCGAGACTGCAGAACTGGCCGATGCACAGCTCCAGCATCGTCTTCGGCATGCCGCAGAGCACCATAAAAATCAGGTACGGCACGAGAAAGGCGCCTGACAAGATTCGTGTTTCTTTCAAGAACGTGACAGTGAGATTGGATCGATGGCCCACCTCCTCCGTTACGTGTAGCAGTAGTAGGGGAAGCGCCAAATGTTGCCCAGTCCCACGCAGTAGCCGACGCAACTGAGCAAGCGAACGTTCATGTTGAAATACGTATGTACGTTGTACCTACAGTGCAGCTAACTACGGTAAGTCTATCATCATTTAAAGCAAACTTCGCTGTCTACAGTGTCCCGCTGTCTTCGAGCTCTGCTATCTGAGTCAGCCTACACCCTTAGTTGTTGACCGTGCGGCGCTCCCATTGGTCTCCTCTATTGCGCCGCGCCTTTGTTATGTGCCGCTCTCTTTGATGTATTGCGCTGCCTGCATTGTTCTTTGCACCTGGCTCGCTCGCTCTTCCCTCGCGTCGCTCGCGGGCCGTTGGTCGCTCTGTCTGTCTCTCACTCTCCTGTCTCGTCTCCGTCGACGCCAAGAAAAACAACAGTTCACATGCAGGGTCTCAGCAGAGAGCCTCTCTGGGTGAAGTCACCTCAAGATGAAGTCGAGCCTCGCTCCCCAGGTCTCGCGCCCCTCCTGTATCTTGCTGATCTTGCGCAGAGCGGTCCCGTCACGGAGGCTCGTTTTGCGATCCTCGTCCGGATACGGTGGTGGCGAGCCACCTTCCTCAAACTTCGCTATGTGCTTGTTTCCCGTGTTCACACTATACTTCCCTTGTCGTCCACAGTGTGTTGTCAACTGCCGCTTTGCCAAGAGGACGCCGCGTTGTTGACAGGGCGAGCGTGGTTAACACCGGACGCTCGCTATAGATAAACAGGACGGCGCGGAAGACAAGAAAATGCTGACTGCTCACTACAAGAGTGGCGACGGCGGCGAAGCGAGTGAACGCGTGCGCCTTGTTGTGCGTGCGTGCCTCGCTTAATTGGACGTCAATAAAAGTCGACGCGAGACGTCTCTTTCAAGTTCTCCTCAACAATGGAGCACGTCGACAATGCCCAACTCACCGTCCCCACTACTAAAGCCCAAGGCTGCGAGTGTCAAGGTTGCAAAGTGCGCTTGCGCCTCTTCGTACACGATACGCACTAGACATGCGTGCAGCCGGCGGCTGTTGTTCGACTTACAATGAGTAATGCAACGTGCGTCTCTTCGATTTTGACACTTGTGCAGTACCGATTGCCAGGGAACGATGTGGTGGTGATGTGGGATAAGGATCAAAGCCCTCCTATGGGACGAGCGGCGTACCGACGACGACAGACGCGAAAACGCAAACTCTCAACTCGTGTCACCGAACGACAAAATAAAGGTCAGACCAACGCAGAACCTACTAAACACGACCGGTCTTCAGAGGCTAACGAAAAGAGAGGAAGGTGGGGAGGGGGAAGAGCGCGCTGTGAGGCCGAGTTATCAGTTGAGGTCGTCGTCGTCGCCAGGCTCGTCGTCGTCCTGAACGACGCGTTGCTTTGAGGGGGGGGGGGGGGGTGGGGCGGGGGGGGGGCAAGAAGCGCACCCCATCCTCCATGCTCTCCGAGTACTCCTTGTTGTCCTCCTGCTCGCCCGTGAAGTAGAGGACGGCGCGCGGGACGATGCGGTCGCGGAACATCTGGCCGACTTTGTAGTCCACATCCAGCTGCACAGCGGTCTGCACGTCCACCTCTGTAGTCGTGGTCTCGCCAGCGGCGCCGGTGGAGGCGCTCTTGGGCGGATCGAAGAAGTTGAAGAAGCTGTCGTTCTTCACCTCCTTGGTGACGAACCGAGTGGCGCCCTTGCTCTTGTGCTTCTGCTTCTTCTTGACCAGCTTCACCGTCACGTTCTTGCCCTCCTTCCAGGCGATGGGGCAGCTGCAAGCAACAAGAGTCGCCGTACGCGACGCGTACGGCCAGCGACAGGACAGCACCCCTCGCAGTTGATGATCTCTGGGCCGTCGAAGACGAACGGGCTTTTGGGGTCGTACTCGCACTTGAGACGGTACGTCTTCGTGAGCGTCTCGTTCGAGAAGTGCTCGTTGGGCCGGAAGTGAAAGCGCAGCACGAAACCCTGCGCGACGACAGCCAGTGAGCGGACGACACTTAAGGGGGGGGGGGGGAGGGAAATACCACCGGCGGCGGCGGTTCCAAGATGTCCTCCACTTCAATGTCCGCCAGGTGTTGAAGAATCGGCTCGTCGTGGTCCTGCAATGCCGCGACGCTCGCGTCTCTCTCAAGGGAGAGACAAGACGGGCATGCGACTCGGCAGACCTGGATCATTTCGGCGGTGACGTCGGCGTGCTGCAGGACCGTGAGCCAGAAGGAGGGCACGCCCTTCGTCTGGGCGGTCGCCGCCGGGTCGGCGCCGTTCTGCTGGCTCTCGTAGTAGCTGGGCGGCGCGTCCCCTCCGCCCGTCTCGCCCACCTGTAGCTTCGCCTTCAGCTGCTTCAGCTCGACCTACAACGACGCGAACGCGACATTGTCGAACGAGCACCCTGTCCCCCTCCCCGCACCGAGATGCCTTCCACGCCGTGGTAGAGCGGGAAGTCGCACTCCGCAGAAGTGGGTTCGTAGGAGCCGTCGACGATCTTGGAGCGCTGTAACGCGAGCGAGCACCGGTCGACAGACGAGTCGGCGGGGGGGGGGGGCCTCAGGGCACCTTGGCGTGCATCTCCTTGTACTGGGCGCCGTACTGGCACTTGAGCTCGTGCACCTTGCGGTAGAACTCCACCTCGAGCTTCACGCCTGCAAGTAAGCACGCATCACACCGGTGGGGAACTCACATACGGGGAGGGGGGGGGGGGGGGGGGCCCCGCACCGTCGAGCTGCAGTTTCTTGAGGGCGCGCACGCGGTTCTTGACGGCGCCGGGCAGGTCGACGACCATCATGAAGGCGGGGTCGTCGAACGGCATGTCCTCGAGGTCGGGCATTAGCTCTGAACAACGCTCCGACACGTTTCTTAGCGTCAGGGCGGATGGAGAGGGGCGCCGACAGCTGACGCCGATTTACGTAACGCGCCGACCCGACGCGCTCAATCAAGCGCCGTCAGCTCAATCGGACGGCTCGAGCGGCTACTGCCGCGTTTTAGCTGACGGCCCCTGTCGCTACCCAAACAATCGGGCGCCGCAGCAACAGCGAGAGACCGCAGGAGCCATTGTGCCTACCTTTGAGCATATCTGCGAGCTTCGGCGGCGACTTAGCTTGCGCGCTTGCCTTAGTAGGAGGCACCATTTCCGATCAGACGATTTAGAAGGTGTAAAAAAGCTAAAAAGATTCAACCGAAATGCAAATACCTAGCGAGAAGAGAAAATGATCGCAAAAATAAGAGGGGCGAAAAGGATGACCAAAAACGGGAAAAGCTAAACCATTGTACCATTGTACAATTGTACCATTGTACGGAGAGGAGCACACCATAATATTTTAAATGCGTTGGCTCTCGATGCTCAACTGTTAAATACTAAAACAACGCGTCACACGCCAAATTTCTTTTCAACGTTTCAACACGCCAACACGCGCACATTGCACCTCACACATCGACGCAGCCCCAGCTTTCAATTGCGACTAGCATTGCAACACATGGCACTACCTAAGTTTCACACAACGGACAAGCGATGCGACTCCAACAACATACCAGTAGCGTTCACGTGAGATTCTTTAGAACGAGGCAGATGATCTACATACCCATTGCAACCAACATTCAAAAGTACATTCCGAAGTGACGCGCAAACTGTTCGCGGTGGGACAACGAAAGCTTGCCAGTCACGGAATCGGAATTCACAAACTTTGTGGAGGACGCGCAAACTGTTCGCGGTGGGACAACGATAGCTTGCCAGTCACGGAATCGGAATTTACAAACTTTGTGGAGAAGTACGGTAGCGCGTAGCAATGCAGCTGTATCTGCAGTGGACCAAGATTGCGCGGAGCTGAGTCGAGTAGCGCTGCTCCCCGGGATCCAGAAGCGCTCATCGTGGACGAAGACGAGATCTTCGGGCGGCACGGTGACAGACGGTAGCGCCAACTAAAATGGTTCTCACACTTTGGCGGTCCCTAAACCCAACCCTGTCTGACCAAGTGGGGGGGGGGGGGGTAAAAAAGCCTTCGCGAAAGGGGGGTCTCCAGAGTAAAATGGTGAGTGGGTAGAGAAATTCTTTGACTTAAATATGGGCTAAATTGATCTACAAATTGCAATTTTTCTTTTCTAGACACTTTTCCAAAAAATGTGGGTCCCTACTCCCTATCCCAGCAACCCCACAAACTCAGCGAGGACAAATTCAGTGTGTTCGCCCTCACACCTTCAATTTTCAGACACCACACAAAGTTATGTATGTCGTCACCTTGCAGGACACGCACTGCTTGTGTTGGTGCCCCTCGCGACGCCACTCGTCCAGCAGACGAAGGCGGAACAGCTTCTCATTGTGGAAGGGTTCCGTGAAGACGAGCGGGCGGGTGACCTTCAACTGCTGCAGCTGCTCGCGCGTCGGCGCCACGAGGGATCCCGCCGCAGGAGGCGCAGCGACCTAAAAGCAGCACAACTATTGCTTTTGTCTTGCAATAGTTTTTGGGCGCACCCCACCACGTTCTCCAGTACCGGTGCCATTGTCACGCTAACGACCTGCGTGTTACGCCTGCAAGCCTAAGTTTTCCGCCGGGCAACAGCACACACAGTGCTTCGTCTACCGAATCCACAAAGTGCGGCTTCAGCAAGCCCTCCGAGCTGATGTTGTCGTTTGGTATGTCTTCGTTCATTTTTAGCACAGTTTCTCCACATTCAACTTCAAAAAGAAAAATCCGCAGCGAGCATGTGGGGCGCGCGTTGTTTTAGTATTTAACAGTTGAGCATCGAGAGTGAACGCATTTAAAATATTATGGTGTGCTTCTCTCCGTACAATGGTACAATTGTACAATGGTACAATGGTTTAGCTTTTCCACCAAAAACACGCGGGAAGATACTGTCGCGGTAGAAATGACGAATTTGGGCCGCATTGAAGGGGAATAGTTTTTTCATGTGCACGTGCACCATGTGCACCATGTGCACCATGTGCACCATGTGCACCATGTGCACGACAGCTTTGTTATTTCGGTGCGACATTTTTCTCTCTTGTCTCTCGGTCTGGCATCTCTCTAAAGGGGTAAAAAGGGAAATTTTGGGGGAAAGGGGGAAAAAGGTGTGGTGTGGCCTAAGCAAGCCTGAGAAGCGCCTAAGCCTAAGCTTAAGCCAAGCTTAAGCCAAGCTTAAGTCAAACCGTAAGCCGAAGTGTAAGCCAAAGCTTAAGCCTAAGCAAAGCCAAAAACCTAAGGAGACCTTGTTCCCTTCTTTTCCTTTTTCCCCCTTTAGGGAAAGCCAAGGACATATAGAAGGGTTACGCTTAAATGCAGCACACGTTAAATGCAGCACAGGTTGTATATGATAAAGAATGCAGGCAGGCAAAGTATGCAGGCAAGTCCACTTTCGCGGCCTAAACCTAAGACTAAGCCTAAGCTGAAGCCTAAGCAAAAACCTAAGCCTAAGCCTAAGCAAAGCCTAAGCAAAAACCTAAGACTAAGCAAAGCCTAAGCCTAAGCAAAAATCCAAGCCTAAGCAAAGCCTAAGCCTAAGCAAAAACCTAAGCCTAAGCAAAGCCTAAGCCTAAGCCCAACCTTAAGCCAAGAAAAAGCCGCAGAAGTCAACTTGCTTGCATACATTGCCTGCTTGCATGCCTGCATCCTTTATCACATACAACGTGTGCTGCATTTAACGTGTGCTGCATTCAACTGACACCATATAGAAGCAGCTTTTTTGGGCGTTACCTAAAACCCACGACCACCACGACCACCACGACCAACGCCAGCCTAAGCCTAAGCGAAGCCTAAGCCTAAGCGAAAGCCTAAGCCTAAGCCTAAGCGGAGCATCCCAACTCGGACACGCCCATCTGGCACGTGCTAGACGGCGAGCACCGCGTCACGGTGCGCGTCGTCTAGGTTTTTGATTGTCGCTGTATGTATATCCTGTTGCTCGTGCGTCGTTGTTCTCCCGGTTGGTCTTTTTGGATTTCCGTTTATCAAGGAATGTTTACGAACGTGCTGTAAAGCGTAGTGGAAGCACAGCACACGGAAGCATGGAGACAAGTTGTTACGCTAAAGTGTAACCAGGTTTTAGAATTGTGGGTTCGTAATAAACCCATAGGTGTGTGTACCTACATGAATGTACTACCGAAAGAAGGCCTGCACGCCCTACTCGTTTCTTTCACCGACTGCGCTTCCGTCTACAGTATACGATGTAAGTTTTTTTTTCAAATGTGTTACGTGGCGTTTAAATTTTTTATTTACATACAACTGTTTCTTTGTTGCCTCGCAATCTGTTTGTACTGTAATTTGCATTGGTTATTTTGTCTGTTACAACAATCTGAACAATCGACGAGTGGACGAGCGTGGAGACAAATAAGTGAATAAGCCGCACCTCACGGCGCAAATTTGGGGAGACAATATAGTGCGTGTGTGTTTTCATCGGCAACGCAAAAAGACAAATATTGTCGCTAAATCAGCCGATCTTATTGTCGATGCGATCTGAGCATAAGCGTGACTCGTGATTCGCCAACGTAGAATCAGCGGCGCGCTACGGCAATGCAGCGTTTTGATCTCGTTGATTGATATCTCATTCATTTAGAGTTCTTCATAGAGGTCGTCGTCGCCGGCCTGGGTCTTTGCCACGCATTCGGAGTGCGTCGACGGCGTCACCGGCATCAACGGCGACTTGCCAGCGCCCGCCGCGGTCGATGAGGCCAAGGGCGACGATGCGCCAGCCGGTACGAGACTGACGTAATTCCCTTCGGACGAAGGCACCGTCAGAGGCGCGACGGCCGCCGGCGGAGACGGCAGCTGCGGCTGCTGCGTCGGCTCCGCTGCCAGGTCCTCGTAGAGGCGCTCGTCGGGCGGCGGCGGCGCTGCGGCGGCGAGCTGCGACGCGCTGGCCATGTCGGCGCCTTCGACGGCCGATTCGATCCCATCCGATCCGAGTGTCACGGGAGTGGGCAGCTGCAGCAGCGACTGCGCGACCGCCTCGTCTGTGAAGGGCGCGCCGTCGCCGTCGAAGGTGTCAGTCAGCGCTGCCGCCGCGGCCAGGCCTGCAGCGTGGGGCAGCTGGAGTCCGTGCAGCTGGCCGACGACCGCCAGCAGCGGCTCCGAAATCCGCCGACGGCCCAGGGCGACGGGTGCGCGCTCGATCGCCGCGACGGCGTGGCACAGCCTCTTTACGACAGTACTTCTGTGAGGTACATTCGTGCCGGTGGGTAAGTTGCTTTCAGTGAGCCGACGAACGGCGGTGTCGAAAGAAACTCGCTGCCAAAACTTTTCGCCGATAGCTCTAGAGCTACTCCGCCGCGCTGACGTGCCGAGGACGCCCTACACACTGCTCTCCATATGTACATATTCGGATGGCATGTCATGCATGACCTCTAAACGTCCATGGAATCAGTCATTTTCAGATACTTGGTTTTAGAGATACACGTACACACGTACGCACCCACACTCATCAAAGGAAGCGGGCATACTAGTATCATGTACATGCATGACCTTTGAACATCCATGGAAGCAGTCATTTTCAGATACTTGGTGTCAGAGATACACGTACACACATACACCCACACTTGTCAACACTGGCGGATCCAGAAAAAAATTTCGGAGGGGGGAGGAATTTTGCAGAAGGGAGGACCCTGTTGAACTTTTTGGATGTTGGGCCATTTTGGCAGTGGTTTGGACACATAATCGGTCCATTTTCGACGATTAACTAATATAAACGGCGCCGCATACGAAAATTTTGCTGTTTTCGACCACCTACAAGCAATTTTATGCTGAAAACTAGGCCCACTGGGCGTGTTTCTTCTCCCACCGCCTATCCCTTTCCCCCTTTTTCCCCCTTAGATTTCCGATTTTGGGAGGGGGAATTCCCCCTTTCCCCCAACCCTGGATCCGCCAGTGCTTGTCAAAGGAAACGGGCATACTAGTATCATGTACATATTTGGATGGCATGTCATGGTTGACCTTTGAACGTCCATGTAAGCAGTCATTTTCCATGGTGTTAGAGATATACGTACACACACACACCACCACACACATCAAAGGAAGTGGGCATACCAGTATCATGTACATATTAGGATGGCATGTCATGTGTGACCTTTGAGCATCCATGGAAGCAGTCATTTTCAGATACTTGGTGTCAGAGATATACACGTACACACATACACACAAACTGGTCAAAGGAAGTGGGCATACTAGTATCATGTACATATTTGGATGGCATGTCATGCATGACTTTTGAACGTCCATGGAAGAAGTCATTTTCAGATACTTGGTTTTAGAGATACACGTACACACATACACACCCACACTCATCAAAGAAAGCGGGCATACTAGTATCATGTACATGTGTGACCTTTGAGCGTCCATGGAAGCAGTCATTTTCAGATACTTGGTGTCAGAGATACACGTACACAGATACACCCACACTGGTCAAAGGAAACAGGCATACTAGTATCATGTACAGGGTGTATCAAAACTATATGCACCCCCTCTAGAGAAATGCTGGTTGGACGGATTTAGCTGAAATTCAACATAGATGTAGGTCCAACAAAAATACACGACCAAATTAAATTTCATAAAAAACGAACAACCAAGCGTCGAGATATGAGCAATCATCCAAGGCACAGTGAAAAAAGTCTTGCCTCGCCACCTCGCCTGTGGTACGACAGTACTTCTGTGAGGTACATTCGTGCCGGTGGGTAAGTTGCTTTCAGTGAGCCGACGAACGGCGGTGTCGAAAGAAACTCGCTGCCAAAGCTTTTCGCCGATAGCTCTCGAGCTACTCCGCCGCGCTGTACTTTCGAACCCGAATCAGCCTCGCGCACAATAGTGCGAGTGCGATGCGCACTACTAGCGATCTATGGTTACTGCATCACGAGACGTCTTCGGCTAATGGTCTGGAGGGGATTCTTGATGGAGAAGGTGAATTCGCTCGCCCTTCTGCTCCAGGTAACGCGCTGGGCGGTCAGCTCCTTCGGCTTGCTGTCGCGTCCGTCCTGGCCCGTGGCTGCGAGAGTGAGCACCGTGTTTTCCTGCAACGCGAAGCAGAGTGCGTTGGCGCTGGCGCTGATCCACATCAATACCCAGATCAGCTGCTGGTCAGCGAAGAGACTGCGTCGATCCTCTAGCTGGCGGAGAGGGCTCCACGGATCGATGGACTCGGCAGCGGTCGTCTTGTGCTGGCGCTGCAGTGTCGCTGCCGAGAGGTGCTCACGCGACCGCTCGATGACAAAGCGGAGTATGTCGTCGGATGTGACGGGTGGCGCGTCGCAGTCGTCGTTCTCCTCCTCGTACGCGTTGTCGCCATGCTCGTCGAGCTGGGGCTGGTCCTCGCGGCGCCGCCGCTCCTCCTCCTCTTCCTCCTCTTCACCTAGCGCGTACCCGCCCGAGCGCGGCAGGGGCGCGCCCAGGGCTTGCGGCCGGCGACGGCGCGGCCGATGACGGCGCGGCGTCGGCGGCGACGCGCGGCGGCGGGGGCGGCGGCGGCGGTGGCTGGGCGGACTGCCGCCGTGCGACGACTTCGACGCTGACCGGCTGTTTTAGAGATACACGTACACACATACACACCCACACTCATCAAAGAAAGCGGGCATACTAGTATCATGTACATGTGTGACCTTTGAGCGTCCATGGAAGCAGTCATTTTCAGATACTTGGTGTCAGAGATACACGTACACAGATACACCCACACTGGTCAAAGGAAACAGGCATACTAGTATCATGTACAGGGTGTATCAAAACTATATGCACCCCCTCTAGAGAAATGCTGGTTGGACGGATTTAGCTGAAATTCAACATAGATGTAGGTCCAACAAAAATACACGACCAAATTAAATTTCATAAAAAACGAACAACCAAGCGTCGAGATATGAGCAATCATCCAAGGCACAGTGAAAAAAATCTTGTCAGCAAAGATTTCGACTTGCAGTCACCACTTCACCCGTTTCTTGGCGAATCAGCAGTGGTAGGCCGACGTCGGATCGGTCGGTGATGGCCAAGTCATGCAGCTCTTGGTCCCAGTGCTCGGTGACCCATCGTTCCGATTGCTTCTGCTTTTGAGCCACCCATTTTCAGGGGATGAACTGTGCACCTGCGTCGCGTGCCATTCGGAGAGTCACTGCAGCCGCTTCATTGACGAGACGCAATTGGACAGTGCCTTTGACCTTTCGCAAGCGGGACATGGCCCTCGACACTCGTTTAAAACAATTGTTTACCATTCAACGAGAAATTGTTGCCATAAAACATGCAGTAATGTTTTTGCGCAAACCTTCACTGTACCTTGAATGATTGCTCATATCTCGACGCTGAGTTGTTCGTTTTTTTATCAAATTTAATTTGGTCATTTATTTTTGTTGGACCTACATCTACACACACACACACACACACACACGCACGCACACACACACACACACACCCCCACCAAACACTCGTTGAAGGAAGTGGGCATGCTAGTATCATGTACATTTTTCGTTGACATGCCATGCATGACGTTTGACCAAGTACAAGGGAACAGCACCCACAGACACAGCTCCCAAACAACACTTTCACTTCCTTCAAAGCTTCTTTGTGTCGGGCCTAGGAAACGCACAACTAGCTGGCTGTTTGCTCAGAATGCCAGATGTCTAGAATACTAGCCAGCTAGCTGGCGCTCCATTCCACTGGCTGTGTGCTGTTGCTCCACTCTGTTGCTCGGCAAGGAGGCTTTCCGCCTCAGCCTGATGTTCTACTGCGCGTACCTCTCCAACGCCTCGCGCTGCCTAGCGCGTCGTCCACGCTCGACAGTCGAGACCAGGCACCCACTCACCCGGGTAATCGCTCGACGCGTTCGAAACACTTGGCTTGGGTTGATTAATCAACGGAACCTTGTCAAGGCCGTCTTTCTTCGGCCCAACGCCCACCCCATGTATGGGCAGCGGCATGGCCTAGTGGCAAAAAACCGGCCTCTTGCGCGCAAGGTCCTGGGTTCGATTCTTGATGGCGCCACTAGATCGAGGACTTCCCTTTCCATGGATTTTCTCGTGCCATCGCTGCCCTAGATTACAGATGGCGTTCTTCCGAAAGTCTTCCGCTAATTATACGGCTGTAGACGGGAAGGCGTCATGGAGATGGGTAGGCTACATGGGCCATTGACAGGCCTCCTAGCGTCGCCCCAAATCCAACAACAACAACAACCACCCCATGTATACCTATTAACAGAAAGAGGACAACAATTGAGAGAGCGAAGGACAATCGCAGGGCCGGGAGGAAGGGTATCACATGGCCTTGCCTATCGTCGTCTGCTGGACGGCAGGCGTCCGCGAGAGTCGTGGCGCGAACTCGTAGGATGGACAGAGCGCGGTGACGCGCTGATGGAAGGCGTCCGTCTCCACTTGGATCTGGAACGCTCGCCTCTGGCTAGAGTCGGCGGCCGGCCTCCTGGGCGAGGCGCGAGGCGTACGCACGGTGGCGCGGGCGAGGCCGGCGGCGCGCAAGAGGTTCGTGATCTGCTGCGTCAGTCGCTGCTGGTTGACGTCAGGACTCGCTTGGACGCGCACCGACGCGACGTTCGTCTCGCTCTTCAACTGCCACAGGTGCGCGCCGCTGTAGCTCACCACGCCCTCCGCTTGCAGGATCTGCCAGCAACAATCCAACACTCCCCGACCAGGCCACTTCGCGTCCGAGGCTAATGGGCACCGACCCTGAAGAGGCTGTCCTGAAACTCGTTCTCTAGTTCCGGCGGCGAGCGCTGCAGCAGCACGTTGGCGCTGTCTTTGAGCAGCGGCAAGACGCTGAAGAAGAAGAAAGCGGAGCGCAGTCGAGCAAGAAGGCGGCGAGTGGGCAGCGCGTCGGCACCTGAGGAAGATGAGGCAGGAGAGGCCGAGCGAGCAGAGGGGGTCGACCCAGAACCAGCCGAACCACTGGATCAGCAGCGTGCTCACGATCACCGCCACCGAGCCCAGCGTGTCCGCCAGCACGTGCAGGAAGACGCCTAGAGGCGCATTGAGCGGGGTGGCGGGGGGGGGGCTGAAAGTGTTGTAGACCCTGCATGTTGGCATTATGGCCGCCGTGGCTGTGCCCGTGGTCGTCGCCGCCGCCGCCGCCGCCGTGGCTGTGTCCGTGGCCGCCGTGAAAGGAGAAAATGCCGAAGATGTTCACCAAGAGGCCGGCCACCGAGACGAACTAAAACGCAAAGCAATCGCGCTCCTGGGCTGGGCGACAGCGCCTTGCCAGAACCAGGAGTTTCTCCGTCGACACGTTTGGCGGATCCATAAGGCGCTCGACAGCTTCCAAGAAGATGAAGAAAGCGATTACAATTAGGAACAACGCGTTGATAAATCCGCTCAAGATTTCGACCCGACCTAAACGATGTGCGTTTTTTCAAGGGCATTTTTTAGGAGAAATTCATCACTTACCGTAACCGTAAGAATAGAGACGGCTCGGAGCCCAGCGAGACATGACGGACGCGATTAGGCCCATGACCAGTGCAGAACAGTCGAAGAACATGTGGAACGCATCGGAAATTAGACCCAGACTGTTCGTCCAGAAGCCGTAAAGGAACTCCACTCCGCAAAATGCCTAGAACAGAGTGGGGGGGCACGAGTTTTGTTTTCAGAAGTCTTTACCGACGAACTGAAAATGGCCAGATTGAGGCAGAGGAAGTAGAAGATGCGCTTGGAGTCGGACTGGGACAAGATCTGCTTGAGGGCGTTCTTGAGGAAGAGCAGCACCGACTGGGACGTCTTCTGCAGGAAGTCCTCGCCGGCCGCGTAGAGCGGCAGGCCGCCGTCCGTCCAGCCGACGAACTGACCGGCCGTCGCGCGCCGCTGCTGCGGCGTCGTCAGCAGGTACGTCGCTGAACGCACACAGACGCACGTCGCGGGAGCAGCTCGCGGCAGCAGACAGGCGGGGAACCGACCGAGTAGGAGGAAGGCGAGGCTGACGAAGACGCCGCCGCTGAAGCTGTGCTCCGTCGTCGGCACGAGCCAGCCGGGCCCGTGCTGCTCGCTGGCCGCGTCGAGGCCGTCGTGCGCGTCCAAGGCGGCCGTCTTGTAGGGATCGAACCAGAGGTAGCTCACCTGACGCGCGAGGCCGCCGCTTGGGCCGCAGGGAGCGACGCGCTCCCCTCTCTCCACCCACGGCGGCCACTCACGAGGAAGGCGCCGCAGAACATGAGTAGGGGCGACCAGCGCGCGAGGGCGGCGGAGTCGAGGTGCTGGGCGCACATGGACTCGACGTAGAAGCTCGAGACGACCACGAAGGCGGCCGCGACCAGCAGCAGCACGCCCAACTCCAGCCACGAGCCGCCGCCCGCCGACTTCTAGAAGGCCAGAGAGCCGCCCAGTCGGCGTCGTCCGTTCCGACGGTCACGTCGCTGCGCCACACCGACCGGCGAGCCGAAGAGGAGCAGGAGGAGCGAGGGCAGCGTGAGCCACTGGGCCGACGAGAGGGTGAGGAGCGCGTAGAGCCGCTTCGCGCCGCCCACCTCGAGCGAGAGCCGCTTGAACGAGTGCTCGACGGCCGTCTGGAGCAGCAGCGCGACCAGCAGAAGGAAGATGCCCGCCTAAACGCCGTCCATCGACGCGTCTCTCGTCGAGACGCCGCGAGAGACGACCTTGTGATCGGCCATGCCGAACCAGGTGATCACGTGATAGAACATGTGATTCAAGCCGCTGTGGTGGCTGTGCGACTCCCCTGAAGGCAAACCCACAGCACCGTCGACACCCCTTCACACGACCACCATCGGCAGATATGACCAACCGTGGTCGTGCACTAGGGTCACGTCCTTGTCCAAGACGATCAACGACAGAAAGCCGATGACCAAACAGAATGCTCCGCGAATCTGAACGCTAACAGCTGACGTTTTCCCTTCGACTGCGCGGCTTTCCTTCGCTCACCTTTGCCGGCCCAACGCCGATCTTGAATGCCGCCGTCAAAGCAGTCACCACAACCACTGAACTGTTCTCAAACACCAGAACGGAGCTGCAAACACCAGAACTTGTTTCACTGGCGCAACGCAGTGCGCGTCTACTCTAAGGCCATGATCGAACCGCAAGGGACCGCACAAGGTGATTCCGTAGTAGCAGAGCACCGTGACGAGCGCGTGCGCGCCGCCCAACTGCAAGATTTCACCGCCTGAAAGAGGACGTCGCCCAACTGTGCGCGCACGTTGAGCCGGGCGCGGCGTCACCTCAGATCTCCGAATCGGCTTCTTTTGGGCGAAGGGTTTCTGCAGCGGCACGAGTACGCAGCTGGCCCTAGAGCGGCGAGTGCGACAGTTTAGCTTTGAACGAAGGGGGGAGGGGAGGTGACACGTACACGCATTGTATGAGCCAGACGAGCAGGACCACGTGTAGACTGTTGAGGAGGGAGCTGACGACGAAGAGGCCGACGCACTTGAGCAGCTTCGACGCCACCAGCAGCAGCACGTGCGAAGACGCCGAACTGTAACGCGCTACCCAACACTGCGACGGCTTCGACTTCCGACGGCCAACTCGACAACCCAGTGGAGGAAGGCGCTATGAGGCCGTCTCGCGTGTCCTTCTGCCGAAGGATGTCGTGGGCGAGCATGGCTGTTGCACCCACCCGACTGAAGCGCCCACCCACGCTTAGACGCTACGAGTTTAGCGAGAGTGAAGAGCTCAAATAGAAATGTTCCATCAAGGAGCCGACCGGAGTAACGTCTATACTTGCGCAAGCGGGCTACAGATGGCACACTGAACCGCGGCACTAAGAACAAGTCAACAATCGACGGTGGGGGTAAAGCGCGAATCAGATCTGGGAGCGCTTGCGCGCAATGGCGTTCTCGACCGCTTGCAGCTGCTTCATCAGCTGCAGCCGACGACCTTCCGTCGACTCGGCGTCCGAGCGAGCCGGCGGCGCCGACGACGACGAGGCCGACGCGTCCGCAAAGGGTCGGCGCTTCTTCGGCGAATCCTCGACACCTCTCTTAGACGGCGTCTTTGACGGCGAGGACTCGGCCGGCTGCTCGCGTCGTCTGCGAAGGCGAGCGCGCGCGACCTGAGCGCCAGCCCAGCGATGGCGGTGCTGCAGCTCGCTTGCCTCGGCAGAGATTCGTTTGTCGGCGGCCCTTTGCGCTTTCGACCGGCAGACGGAGGTGAGGGCGAGCGCCGACGGCGCGCGGCCCCCACGGCTCGGCCGTCCCGACTCGGCGGCGGCGGTGGGAGCCGCGGGGAGCGCTGCTGCTGTCGCTGGGGCGGCAGGCGCGACGGAGGCCGTCCTCGAGGCGGCGGCGGTGGCGGTCTTGGCCGACTCCCACGGCCCGTGTCCCTCGAACGCGACGACACGCGTCCCTTCGCTGCATTTCCCCAGCCACGGCAGTAGTATAGGGTGCACGTACGGTGAGCAACGCTTAAGCATAGGTCCGCAGGGTTTGCATGGTTAAGCATAGGTCCGCAGGGTTTGCATGCTTAAGGATAGGTCCGCAGGGTGGCAGGGGGGTCTGTAGGGGCTCTGCAGTGAGGGTGCACATACAGTGTGCAACGCTTAAGCATCGGCCCCCAGGGTGGCAGGGGTACCCCGGCCACCCAGCGGACCTATCCTTAAGCATACAAACCCTGCGGACCTATGCTTAAGCGTTGCAACACGGTTGTGCACCCTCACTGCAGAGCCCTACGGACCCTGCCACCCTGCGAACCTATCCTTAAGCATGCAAACCCTGCGGACCTATGCTTAACCATGCAAACCCTGCGGACCTATGCTTAAGCGTTGCAACACGGTTGTGCACCCTCTATGCGGAGCCCTACGGACCCTGCCACCCTGCGGACCTATGCTTAAGTGTACTACCAGGTTGTGCACTCTCCCTGCAGAGCCCTACGGGCCCCTCTTGTACGGACCTCCTGCGGAGCTATCCTTTAGTGGTGCGGCAGTCCTCCTGCCGAGCTATCCTCGAGTGTGTAGGTCGTGCGGAGCTGTCGCGCCCTCCCTACGATTGAGAGACGACGTTTCTGAAGTCGCCGTTTTAGCAACCCTGCGTTGCTGCGTGGACGTCGTATTGGCAACGCCGTTTTGGCTCAACTGCGCAGGTGAGCGGTTGGGGACGGCGCCCCGGGAGTAGGTACACTGTACATACGTTCACGCGGTACCAAAATTGTTGATGCAAGGTTACGTTTACTCTTGCGCTCTCTGTATATGGTAATAGACGCGGAAAAACAAAAGTGAGCCGTACTAAAGACACTGTTTTTAACGTAGCTAGCGTTTGCTCTGCGCGCGCACCGTTGGCTGACAGACGCGCCTGCTTTGGTGAGTGGAGACGCTATTTTGCGCATCTGTCTTACCGTGGGTCCAATTACTATGCGTTCCTTGTATCGTTTACACACGCCGTGTGCAATACTCAAATTGGAAAGAGAATATGTAGGGCAGCACTGCATTAACGCTCTAGCAGTTCGTACACGCAATTATTGCAAGCCGTCAATATTCGGCACCCTGAGAAAACACGTGAAAAGCTGTCCAGATCAATTCGCTCAATCGTGATCAATTCGCGGGATTTTTTTCGGTGAGTCTCATGATTTTTACCGTTTCTTCATAGCTGCCCAATAGAGATGGAATTTTGTCATCTAAAATTCGCAAAATTGTTTTGCGTAATATTATTAACATGAAACAAGCGCACCTGGTGAATAGCAAAGCCGTGGTATGTGTTGAAGAGCTGGTGGTAGAGGGGGCACGCCAGTCGGTGAAATTTATCTTCCTGAGGTTCGACTTCGATACCAATCCATGTCTCGCAGCCCACGTCGAAGTGTTCACCCCTCCCCTTGCACTTTGTATGACAGCCCATCATACGCTGATCTTCTCTCAAACAATCGTCAGATCCCTGGCACTTTGTCGAGTTCATTTTAAGACAGAGTGTCATCTTCTTGCTAGTTTGCCCTCTTAAGGCGCATGTATTCCTTCCTGTTGCACGCTCCAGCGAGTTGTAACACACTCAAACGCGTTTTATAATGGTATCTATATTAACCAGATCTAATCCAACCCATCAGTGTGACGTCAGTGACGTTTCTATTTGGTAGCATACTGTAATGAATGGAAGCGCAGTCCGCTCAAGTTGAACGCGTTTTGTCCCGTTAATGGTCACTTCCGGATTTTTTACCGTATATTTCTTAATAGTCATTCCGTGATCTAACAAAGAAGCAGACGTTTCACTCTGCACTATACCAAACATATGGTTATCCAAAACTATACATAAACCCCAGCCCCAGGGCGATCCAGCAACTCTCCAACTTTGTTCTAACACTTAGCTGCAATAATGGAGAACTACTCAACAGCGACCTTTGAGGATCTCGTCGAACTCGTTGGCAAGGAGCTCTACCGCCGCGTGCCCGGCCTGGGGCATGACATCGCCGAGCGGTATGAGGAGCTCCAGCTGCCCTCCACCAGCCGGCTGCCGGACAGCTTCTGGAGGTGGCTCGTCGATCACTGGAGCTTAGGCTTCCGCCCTTAGCTTAGGCTTCCGAGCTGCCGCCCTTCAACATCATTCACAAAGGGCGGAGGTCATCCAAACGGCTCAAGACCGACTGCGACGTCTACCAACTGCAGGTCGACTACACGGCAGTGAGCATGGGGGCGCCCTTCAACATGGAGCGGGCATTCGACCAGCTCATCCAGCAGAGCCTCGTTGGCAAGTCGCAGACTGCGCTGGTTGGATTCAGGTTGTTTTTTTTTTTGGTTTTTCGTTTATTTTCTTTTATTTTTTTATAGAACTTGATTAATATTTTATTTGTTAAGGTTGCACCACCCGACGTTCGACAAGGGCGAGTACATCGTCAACTTCCGCAGCCGTGATAAGATCTCTACTCAACTTCTGCTGAACCACATGGAGCTGGTATGTTGGATTTCGAATTGCGTGCGTGCGTGCGTGCGTGCGTGCGTGCGTGCGTGCGTGCGTGCGTGCGTGCGTGCGCGCGCGCGCGTCCGTGCTTGCGTGAGTGCGTGCGTGCGTGCGTGCGTCCACATGTACCTTTCAATAATCAATGGTGTATTTCAATCAATCATTTGTAGGTGCTGCAGTCGAACAAATCGGCTAGCAACGACCAGCTGGAGATCGAGATCACTTCGGTTGAACTACCGTCAGCGTCGGGTCGTACGGTCACCAACATTCGGAAGTTTATCGAAGAAGGGGCCACAACCGGAAAGACTCTACAAAGGATATTCAACAACGATGACAGATGTCTCACAAGGTATGTAACGTTTTTTTTTTTTTTTTGTTGTTATTTTTCTTTGTTAATTTCACATTTCTGACTTTCTAGGGCTCTGGCGCTGGGGCTCGCTATGGCTAAGAAACACCAAAGTACAGCCGCTAAGAAAGAGTACCTGACACTGCGGATGGGGGACAACAATCGCTGCACGGCCCAACGGCGAGCGGCAATCGAGTTGGCTACTTCAGCTGGACTCCAAGACAAAGGTCCATACAATCTGGCTGACGTGGGGACGATCAACAACGTCTACCGCGACATGGACATCAGGGTCTGGGAGAGCACCGACCCCAACAGCCTGCCAACACTGGTTTACAAGTCACCCGCAAAGGGGCAGTACGAGATCAACGTGCTGCTCTACGATAGCCACAGCTACCTCATCTTGAGCGTTCCGAAACTATTGTGAGTTTTTTTAATATTATTCTTACTATTCTTATATTAGTATATTTTATTAATTTTAGTGGAACGAGAAGGTTTTGCCGCCACTGCAATGTGGCCTACGACAACCGCCACACCTGCCCGGACAGCTGCACTCACTGCTTCCGGTCACCAACCTGTACAAAAGGACCCAACGGCTACATCCACTGCCCTGACTGCAACCGAAACTTTCCTAACCAGGTTGGTACACACACACACACACACACACACACACACACACACACACACACACACACACACACACACACACACACACACACACACACACACACACACACACACACACACACACACAAGCCTAATAAGCTGTTGTTATTTTTAGGACTGTTTCGATTACCATCAACTGGGCGACAACAGTGGACACTTCTTCTCGAAAGGTCTATCGATCTGCCAGAAAGTGTCGGTGTGCCGGGTGTGCCTGAGGACCATTCGCCGTGGCGAGCAGCACCATTGCCAGGAGGTCCAGTGCCCCACCTGCCGACGGTGGATAGAGCAATCTGGGAAGAACGAGCACTCGTGCTACGTCTCCACTGTCAACATTCCGGAACTCAACGAGAAGAACGAGCCAGTCGCATTCGAGTTCTGGGACGTGGAGTGCATACAGGACACAGAGGTCGAGCCCAACGTTTGCCTCCATGAGACGGCGGTGATAATTCTGCAGCGCATATCACCCAAGTGCGCAGAGGGATGGCAAAAGGACACAAAGAACTGTCCGCTGTGCAAGGGTGACCACATGAGAGTCTGGTCCGTCTACGACATGACTGACCCCCTGCAGGAGTTTGTCGACTACTTGTTCTCCAGCAAGAACAAGGGCGTCATCGCCTTCGCCCACAATTTCAAGGGCTACGACGGCACTCTACTAATCCATCAACTGCTGAAAAATGGCGTCCCTCCAGCTGTGATCAACACTGGATTGAAGAATCAGCAGCTCACATTGAACGGAGTCATCCTGAGAGACAGCCTCAGCCACTTGTCGATGGCTCTCCGCCAGGTGCCCTCGGCCTACGGGCTCGACTGCAATGTCAAGAAGGGCAATTTCCCCTATCTGGCATTCACCAAGGAAAACCTGTGCTACGTGGGCCCCTACTTCGACCACACAAAGTATGGGACCGACACCATGTCATCGTCAGGGCGTAAAGAGCTCATCGGCTGGCTCAAAGAGCAAGAGGGCCAGACCTTTGACATGAAGAGCGCCGTGCTGGAGTACTGCGAGTCGGACGTCGACATCCTCAGACAAGGTTTGTTGTTGTGTGCTTGGTGCGTGCGTGCGTACGTGCGTGCGTGCGTGCGTGCGTGCGTGCGTGCGTGCGTGCCTGCGTGCGTGCGTACATGACCAATATACTTTACTCTGTTTCAGGTTGCATGAAATATCGGGAGATCTTCATGAAAAAGACAGGATTGGACCCCCTGTCTTCATCCGTGACGGTGGCCGGTGCCTGCATGACTGCCTACAGGGGCCTCTTTCTGCCGGAGGACACCATCCAAATTCTTCCGGTTCATTCAGGTATGTTGGACTATATTTTGTATACATTTTATTCGTACACAATGGCATTTGTTTTAGGTGGCCTGCGATTTCGTGAGCTGCAGAGTGCCATCGCCACCAAGTACTTTGAATATCTCAACAAATTTGAAGGGCGGTCGATCGCACACAGCCACAACTCCATCCGTGAGGTCCAGGTCGGCAACTACAAGTTGGACGGATTCGAGCAGCCCAACATCGCCCATGAGTTCTATGGGTATGTTGTTTTGTAATTTTGTTCTGAATCTGATGGCAAAGTGTATTTATTTAGGTGTTTGTGGCACGGCTGCCCTGTGACCTATCCCAAGAGGTCGACCAAACTGCCAGGTGGCGAGCATACGGTCGAGGACGTGTACGGGAGGACCATGGCTCGCGAGGAGTACATCAAGAGCCAGGGGTACGTCCTCCACACTATCTGGGAGTGCCAGTGGAAAGAGCAGCTGGAGATGGACCCACAGAAGAGAAAGGACTACAGCTCTATTGACGTCATAGAGCCACTCTCACCACGGTCCTGCCTCTATGGTTTGTGTTTTTTTGTTTTTGTTTTTTTGTTTTCACAATATTCATATTTGTCTGTTTAGGTGGCCGCGTGGAGTCGTTCCGGACCAGCTACACCCTGGACGAGACGAGCGACCTGCGGATGGAGTACGGGGATTTCGTGTCGTTGTACCCTTACATTTGCAAGTATTCCAAACTGCCGGTCGGCGTTCCTGAGGTCATCACAACTGACTTCAAGGACCTGAGCAGCTACTATGGCTTGGCGCTCGCCACAGTGCTACCACCGCAAGATTTGTGGCTACCGGGTACATTATTTCTATTTTTAAGCACTTAACTGAAACAAATTGTTTCTCAAATTCAGTGCTGCCGTATCGATCCAAGGGCCGGCTCTTCTTTCCCCTGTGTGCGTCGTGCGCCGACCATACCTGTAACTGGGGGGGTGGGGGGGGGCGCTTGGGGGGCCCCCCACTAGTTTTTCAACCACCCCCCAACTCCCCCCCGACCCCCCCCCCCCCCAGAATTTTCCCAAAGGATTTTCGTCATGTCTAAAACGATAAAAGTGAGTAACTGTTGGTGTTTTTCAGTGCTTTTCAGTGTTATATGACCGTAAAACAGCTAAATAACACTGTTTATACCCTTTTTATACCCATTTTAGACCAATAAGTACCATTATAACTCAAACAATGGCCAGCTACCCCCCCCCCCCACTTTTTGCTCCGGAGACCCCCTCCCCCAAAATCGGCCAGCTACCCCCCCCCCCCCACTCTGCCAGACCCAGTTACAGGTATGGCGCCGACTCACTGTCGTCCGAGTGCGAGCACACTCCAAAAGAGCGCCAGTGGAGAGATGGCTTCACGGTTGTCGAGCTGTGCGCCGCCCGCGACCGCGGATACAAGGTGCAGCTGCACGAGGTGTACCACTACCCCGAGACGATGGTCTATGAGCGCGGCGTGACCAAGGGCATCCTCTCCGAGTACATCGACTGCTTCCTCGGGGCCAAGATCGCTGCCAGCGGCTACCCCTCTTGGGTGAAGACCGAAGAAGACAAGGACAAGTTTGTCCAGTACGTCATGGACACCGAGGGCATTGAGCTGAACAAGGAGGAGATTGTCTTCTGTCGAGCCAAAAGACAAACCTCAAAGTTGCAGCTCAATTCCTTTTGGGGTAAGTTATTAAATATATTGCACGTTAATCTATGTATATGTACATATTGTTTTCCATTTTGGGCAAGTTCGCTCAACGTGCAGTAATCAGCCAGCGCAAGTATATCAACGATCCCGAGAAGTACTGGGCGCTGCTGACGGACCCTACCATCGTCCTGCGCACGATCAACATCATCTCTGAGGACATCGCCTGCGTCGACTACATCCCAGCGGACGACTTCGCCCAACCCAACCTGTTTGGGAACGTCCCGCTGGCGGCGCACGTCACGAGCTTGGCCCGTCTCAAACTGCTAGGCCTGCTCGAGAGCCTTGGCAGCGAACGGCTCTTCTATTGCGGTAAGACACATGTATACTGTTGTGATTAGAACATTCCATGAATATAAGAGCTGCGACTAGAAACTATTACTAGCCAAGAGTGATAGTAAACGGTCGTATTGTGAACTGTCTGTAATTGAACTCGTTGTTTGATACTGGAAGAGAGAGGTATCAAAAGTCGGCTCACGACACAACAGTGGCGTGACCTGCTGTGGATTCGGAACTCGAAACAGCAGACTTCCTCCTGCCCTGGCAGAACAAGGCCAAGGCCTGCTGGCAGCGGCTGCGTCGTCAGAAGAGGACACGCAGGCCAGCGCGTCAACAGCGGAAGAAGCGGCCGACGAGCAACTGAGCGAACGCGCCGAGCGAGCTAGGCGGCGGCAGCAGAAGAAAGGAAGGATGGCCGCGCAGATCGGCACGATCGAGCCTTTCGACTCCAAGGAGGAGGAGTGGCAACGATACGTCGCGCGGTTCGAACAGTTTCTGCTCGCCAACGAGATCGCCAGCTCCAAGAAGAAGACCGCGGTGCTGCTGACTGTCATGGGCCCGCAGACGTACAAGCTGCTGGAAGGACTCGCCTCTCCGAGAAAGGCCGCGGATCTGACGATGGAAGAAATCGTCGCTTGTCTGGCCGACCACTTCGAGCCGAAGCGAAGCGTCGTCGCCAACAGCTACCGTTTCCACAGAAGAGACCAGCGCTCAGACGAGACAATCGCCGAGTTTGTCGCTGAGTTGCGGAGGCTGGCCAGCTCCTGCGAATTCGCGACACAGCTCGACCGTTCCATCAGAGACCGACTGGTTTGTGGACTCCGGGCAGACGAGATCCGACGGCGCCTGCTGGCCGAGACTCAGCTGACGTTGAACAGGGCAGTTGAGATCGCCGAAACCATGGAGAGTGCGAATGCCCAGGCAGAGGAGATGGCGCGCAAGCCGAACAGAAACGGGGAAGACTTCAGAAGAGCAGAAGTCATGAACGTGACCCGCAGTCGACCAGGGACGAGCAGAAGAGACGCCCAGAAGAAGATTAGCCAGCAATGCCAGAGTTGCGGAAGTCGACGTCAGAGTCACGACCGCCAGGGCTGCTTTGCGAAGAAGTTGTCCTGCAACAAGTGCGGCAGCAAGGGCCACCTTCAGCGAGTCTGTGACAACGACGATTCGTTGAGCAGCGAAGACGACCAGGACAAGGGGCAGCGGAAACGGGACAAGAACAAGGTCTCGACTGTGAGCTGCCAAAAGAAGTCTTCAGTCGGCTGCTGCAACGACGACGACCTCGGCGAAGAAGACGTGGTGTAAAGGGCTAGTCAGGCTTCTTGGGGAAGAGGAGGAGTGTTGTGATTAGAACATTCCATGAATATAAGAGCTGCGACTAGAAACTATTACTAGCCAAGAGTGATAGTAAACGGTCGTATTGTGAACTGTCTGTAATTGAACTCGTTGTTTGATACTGGAAGAGAGAGGTATCAAAAGTCGGCTCACGACACAACATATACATTTCACACTTTTGTACAATTCAATTAACCGTGTGTTATTTTCAGACACGGATAGTGCGATCTTCCGCACGGGGCGCGAGGACAGCCACATCGAGTACGGTAGCTGCCTGGGCGAGGTGTCGTCCGAGCTGCCGGAGGGCTATGAGCTCAAGGAGTTCGTCTCAGGTGGGCCCAAACAGTACGGGCTGCGCATGGTCAACAGGGCCACGGGCGACGAGAAGACGGTGGTCAAGATCAAGGGACTGACCCTCAACCACTGCACCGAGCAGCAAGTCGACTTCGAGGTCATGAAACGGCTGGTGCTCAACTACAGCCAACTCGGAGACGACAATGAGGAGCTGCAAGTCCAATGGCCAAAAATCGTCCGCTCCAAACAACATGAGCTTTTGACAAAAAGTGATTACAAGAAAACATACCGTGTGACGAACACCAAACGGATCCTCCTCGATGATGGAACTTCCGTTCCGTACGGATTCAAAAAATAAAATGGGAATCCGGATTTTGTGGGCGCGCGCGCGCGCGCGCGCGCGTGCGTGCGTGCGTGCGTGCGTGCGTGTGCGTGCGTGCGTGCGTGCGTGTGTGTGTGTGTGTGTGTGTGTGTGCGTGTGTGTGTGTGTGTGTGTGTGTGTGTGTGTGTGTGTGTGTGTGTGTGTGTGTGTGTGTGTGTGTGTGTGTGTGTGTGTGTGTGTGTGCGTGTGCGTGCGTGTGTGTGTGTGTGTGTGTGTGTGTGTGTGTGTGTGTGTGTGTATGTGTGTGTGTGTGTGCGTGCGTGCGTGTGCGTGTGCGTGTGCGTGTGCGTGTGCGTGTGCGTGTGCGTGTGTATGTGTGTGTGTGTGTGTGTGTGTGTGTGTGTGTGTGTGTGTGTGTGTGTGTGTGTGTGTGTGTGTGTGTGTGTGTGTGTGTGTGTGTGTGTGTGTGTGTCCATTAGCACCGATCGGTCGGGCTAGCGTCAACCTGCGCGCTCGCATGACTAATGGAGCCGACCCGAAGACAGTTTTGCCGTCTCCCTATTGAGTACTAACAGTCAGCACAGACCCCAGGGGTGGCGTCACTTGGACGGTGTGGGGGGTGTGTGTGATCTGCGCGCTCGCTTGCAATTGGAGAGGCGCATCCGGTCATTGGTCATCGCTTGGCGCGTTGCCGCTTTTCTTTTGTATGTCTGTCAGAGGGGCTGCGGGCCGTGGGGCGCTGGCGCCGCTGCACTTGAAGAGGGGGAAGGCAGCTAATCTCTCGCTTGGGTTGTGTAAGGGAGAGTGGGGTGGCGGGATTCGCCTACGTTGTTGAGCGGACCCGATTCAGCTAGTCATTCACTTGCTCTATTTATTCACTTGCGCGCTCGCGCGCGCGCGCGACCCGTCTGTCTGTGTGTGTGTGTGTGTGTGTGTGTGTGTGTGTGTGTGTGTGTGTGTGTGTGTGTGTGTGTGTGTGTGTGTGTGTGTGTGTGTAAGTGAGCCGCGCTTTTACAGGATTTCTCCTATTTTGTGTCTCTAACACGAATGTATACAGCGATCGAGCGGTACAGTGTACATGTATGTACAAGCGAGCAAGTATCACAAGCGCGACGGTCGGGCCCACCGGACCCTATTACAGTTATCTACAGTCACAGCCGGCTCAGTCTGCCCTTTATTGTTCTGCGCCTGCAGGGCAGACTGTAGGTCTTTGGCGACAAACGCAGCAGCCTCCACAGAGCCCTGAGGTCCAGTGAACATCCAGTCGTGCTGGACTTGGGCAATCCATCGAGCTGCTGGCTTGCGCCGCTCAGAGGCCAGGTTGATGTTGTCTCTGACCGCCCGCCCTTGGAGCAGCTGGCACACTGTGCACAGCACACTCTGTCTACCGGTGACCACATTGTTTTCCTTCGGGAGCGCTCTACAGTAGATGCACATCGCATCCCGAAGCTCGGCCACCGACAAAGGCGCGGGCCCAGCACCGTTCTCAATGGCGCTGGCTGAGCTGATCTCCTTGCTGGTGAGGTTGCTGACACCGGTTGGTGTTCCGAACCGGGGAGGCACTGAAACAACTCATTCACTTTCTCTACTGTTTCTTAACTAGACTAACGCAATAGTCGTACCGTAAGCGGGGGCTGTGGCAATGATCGAATGATGGGGTGCCATCAGCCGAGTGCCATGGATGAGCCACGCGCCAGGCTGCAGGTGGTCGAGCGTGTCGCTCGGAGCGGCCGCGCAACGGTGGCAGTGCGGCGGGCAGTCCAGCACTAGGCTGCTCTGCCAAGTGAACAGGCTCTGCTGGTTGGCAAAAGCCAAATTCACTTTCCGGCCGACGTCACCCAGTGACGTGAGACCGGCTGCACGGTCGAAATGCAGCTCGGCTCTCTCTGAGGTCCCTTGCGGCGTCGCGTTGGTGTAGAGGACACCGAAGCGCAGCACAAACTCCAACAGCGCGATCGTACTATCGCTGGTGAAGAAGGTGACGCTCCTCACGTGCCGTCGAAGAGACGACTCAGACAGCCGTGTTTGCCGCGAACGCGACGCACGTCGATGACGTCAACGCAGCCGATGGGGCGGTTGCAGCTGTCGCGCAGTACCGCCACCGAGCGCGCGTTCCGCCGCTGGAGCTGTTGGTGGCCGATCTTGTAGCCCGCAGCCGACATGCTCTTGTTTACGATAGCAGGTAGGTATCACTCAAAGTGAACAAGCTGGCTAAGAGCGCCTACTCCTCCGCCGCCGCCGCGCCTTGCTAGCGGCAAATCCAACGCCGATTTCACCATCGATCCCCCTCCTACTTACGGTAAAAAACTCGTTCGCGCCGCTTCGTTCTGTCTTTGGTACCTAGCCAACAAATACGAATTGACCAATCAGCAGCTATGTACCTGCATGCCTAAACGTGTCTCAACTTGGGCTAGCACCCATCCTCTCTTCCACCGCCGACGCCGCCACCGTCGCCGCGCTAGGCTGGCAGCAAATGGGCCGACGGCGATTGCACCATCCCATCCCGCCAGTGGTAAAAAAACTCGAGCGCGCCGCTTCGTTCTGTCTTTGGTATATTGCCAACAAAGTCGAAGAGACCAATCAGCAGCTGCCTGCATGCCTAAACGTGTTCCAACATGGCCTAACCCATTCTGTACCCTCTTAGTAGCGGCTCAATTGTGTTAGGGGCACAGTTGTCTAGAAAACAGTGAGATGGAGCGCAGCGATTCACCCATGGAGTTCTCAGCGCATAGCCTGGTGTCCGCAGCCGATTGTTTCATCCGCGCGTTCCAACTGGCGACCCTCAGCCTCATGGAGTGCGCTCGACTGCGCGTCTGCACTGGCTGCCGCCACGGGAGCCTCGGCCAGCTGTCGCATCAGTGCATAGAGCAGCAGTGGCCGGACCACGGCTACCGTATTGCTCTAGTTGCCGAACTGACGGGCCTAGTTCAACGAAATGTTGTGTTGGACAACTTTTTGCGTCTGTTGCGCGAGCACAGAATACTCAGCGCGGATGTTGCCACCTTTTTGTTCACCGATCCGTTCTGCCGGTTGCGTTGCGATTTTGAATTTCAACAGCTAGCGGAACAGCGCATCTTCAATACTCTTGATTGTAGTGAGCGCGATTCTGTACAGCGTGCTTTTACCCTCCCGATGATTGTCGATGATGACAGTTTTGAACCAAATATTCGTTTTCCTTCACTGTGAATGAAAAAAAAAACAAAACAAAAGAAAAACATATAAAACTGAAAAAAAAAAATGCAATCATTGTTACGCTACTCTGATGTACAGCAGTACTTTGTTGCAGAAAAAAAAAAAAGAATGGCGCTGAGTCAGCGCGGCGCATGCGAGAGGCTCCGCAACGAGGTTGCGGAGATGATGTCCGATGCCGTGGAGGTGCGGAGCCTCGGCATCGGGGCCGAGACGAAGGCCAGAAAGGCCTTCGATCTCTGCCTCGAACTGGAGGCTCTCGCCAAGGCCGCAAAGGCGCTGGCGGGCGCCAACGACACCGCGCGCGCTGGCGAGGCCGCAGAGGCGTGCAGCAAAAAGGCGGCGGAGGCCGCCAACATCATCGCCTCCGCCGCCTTTCGCGCGGGCGACATCAAGGAGCTGCTCGACTCCGCGATGCCGCGCGCCGAAGCGTCGTTGGCAGCGACGAGGCAGAACATGTAAGATTTACATTATTTGCTTCTGTTTATGTAACTAAATGTGGACGGTTTTAGCTAGCCACTCGGCCGGCCTCCACCGCACTACGACACCTTCCAGGCCATGACTGACACCCTCCCCTCCCCTAGATGCTACATAGATGATTAGTGTAGCACGCACGCACGCACGCACGCACGCACGCACGCACGCACGCACCCACGCACGCACGCACGCACGCACGCACCCACGCAGGAAGGAACGGCTAACAGTAACACGGGTCCTCGAGCCTCCTATCGAGGATTCGTGTTGCTCACTGCGTAAGTAAGAAGCTGGCTGCTAGATGAGTAGTGTAGCACGCACGCACGCACGCACGCACGCACGCACGCACGCACGCGCGCAGGAAGGGCTAACACGGGTCCTCGAGCCTCCTATCGAGGATTCGTGTTGCTCACTGCGTAAGTAAGAAGCTGTTAGATCAGTAGTGTAGCACGCACGCACACACGCACGCACGCACTCACGCACGCACACACGCACACCTCTCCCCTCCCTCATTCTGTATCCGCTAGTGAGTGTCGTTGTTAGAATCATTAGTGATTCATCCGCCATATATACTTTTTTCTCGTTGCTAGCTTAGGGCGCGCCGCCGTGCGGCCTTTCTGCGCCTTTGCACGTGCGGTGGACCGAACTGCTGTGTTTGTCGGACGGCTGATTCCCACAAACCGCACATGAGCACAGCGCGCCCTGGCAGACCAGCCAGCGCCGGCCAGCAGAGGGAAGTTTGCGCCGCGTTCGTTGCGTGGAGATGTAGTGCATCGCCTCTCGCCACCGTGGTGAGAGAGACAGCGCTCCCCAGAGGGGGAAAAAAAGAGATAGAAACATGTTGAGGAAAAATTACAAAGCAAAACTGGATTCGCCCTACGATTATTAGGCGTCGTCTTTTAGAGACGTCGAATTTTAGACGCCGTTTAACCCCTGTACGTATGTATTTGCGTGGACGGCGCCATTGACGCGCGGCGCCGCACCCCTGTACGTAGTTGCGTGGACAGCGCCATTGACGCGCGGCGCTGCCGCCGCCGCTCGCGCGCTGTGTTTGTGCACTGCTAGCAATGCTCGTAGGTAAATGTAGCCACTCTATTGACATCCGCAACCGTAAACGTGAATGTGAATAGCTGCGGATTGAGCGCGAATCACTTTCGGATCACACTGTCGCAACACGTGTACTTCTTTTCTCAACTGTTCATTTGTCTTTTCCTGCAGCTCCTGGTTGACCTTTGTCTGCTCCCCTTTATTCTTCTTGAGCTGCGGAGGAGCTGTCTCCGTGGGCGGCGATGTTCCTTTGTTCTTTTTTGCTGTTGTCTCCGCTGCAGGCGGCGGTGGTGGTGACCGTTTCTTCGTCGTTGGCTCTGCAGGCACTTTGTCAACTGGTGGTTTCTTGGAAACGTCATAGTATTCGTCAGGAAGGAGAAATGCAGGAGTCGGAATTGTCAGAAATTCATTCATTGCAGCCGTATCTCCTGCAAACTTGAAAGTAAACAGCGCCGATCGGAGTCGTAAGGTTGAAATGCGATTTTACAAATTCCAAAACTAGTCTATCGTTAGAAGCGAAATTCGAATCGAACCGTTTAATCACCGTTTCTGCGGGTAACATACGGCACCTGTGATAAAGGAAGTAGAGCGCAAATGCGCCACAGGAGTCTGAGAGAAGTCCCTGCACTCGTTTCGTGTTCCACTGTACATTGAGAAATTGCCGGTCTATTGTTTCTGCAACACGCGGGTGTGGGGGCCGGCCATAGCTGTCTAGATACTCGAGTGTCCCTCTAGCAGAGACAAACATCGCTACCCAGTGTGACCCTGGTTGTGTGTTGTCGTCTACATTGAATAGCACACCACGGTTTGAATGCAGCTGGCTCCACGGGATCCTGTTGCAGGGAAAGACACCAATGCAGTGACGGGACAGTGCAGGATCCGACTTTACAGCCGACAATAATTGTTTTGTATTCATCACTTAGAAAGTGTAATCAAACCACACTTCGCGAGATTTTGACATGTACATAATGTTATCGTACTCTAGAAATGCGATTAGTTTTATTGAAGAGGAAGGTATGTCTTCACTGAACTCCATGTTAACTGTTACCGTTCCATCTCTGAGCAGCTGGAGACCTTCACCTCCAGAAGGTGAAACGTCAAATACATACAGGCAGAAGTCGTTAGCAAAATCTTTGTATGCTATTCCATTACCAGCACTGTCCATCCCCAAATTTAATCCATCAAACATCATTAGGTATGGTAGAGTGTAATGTTTCTTTTTATAACTCATTTCCAGAGGCTGAGGGGGGTGTAGGCAGCCCCACCTGCAAACATCTGCAACCTCTGCAGATTATAGTGCTGGAAACGCAGCGGTGTCAATTTGAAGTCGCCATTGAATGCGCTCGCTGAGACCAATCCCAGAATGACACGTCGTGGAAGTTGCCCACTTGAAAGAACTCGATTGTGCACGTGTCTTGAGCCGGACTCGAGATGGTGTGCAGAGACGACGCAGCGCCGAATTGGATACTTGGCGGCAGATCTCGCCAGCTGTGTCTCGAGATTAAGCAAAAGGCTGGGCAGCACTTCTACCTTGCGCACAAACCATTTTATGTCGTGTATGTGCACCTTAAAATTCTTTTCGCCGGTGGACTGCAGACACAGACCCTCTGTTTGTTTGTGAACCTCGAGACGCACGGCTAGGTTGTTGAGCAGCAGGCGATCCGTGCTGAAGATATCACAGTGCAACGGTACCAGTAGTTCCAGTTTTTCACTGCCATTGGTCAGACTGGCGCGCCACTTCCACCCATTGTTCTTTTGTGGAGAGTCCATGTTGTTCTCTCTATAATAGCCCGCAGCGCCCAGCAGTGTGTCTTTGATGTCTATTGAGTGATTCAGCACGGTTTCAATGTAAGCGCGGTACATGTAGAGTGCACTGGAGTCATACACTAATGTACTACCAAAGAACAGTTTAAGCTGACGAATTAGACTGTTTCCAATGTTATTGATAAATGCCACTGTATATTGTGATTTTGTGGGGTCTACAGTATCCAGGTCCGAGTTGTCCGAGTTTTTAATTGACGTCTTAATGTACAAGTAGGTCAGTGAAAAATCGACCATTGTCGGTTCTCGCGCAAGTTCAAACTCGTAAGGACCTGCAGAGTCGCTAGAGGAAAACGCACTTTTTGAGTACACTGTAAACCATTGCGACTTCTGAATGGCAATTTGGGTAGGGGGAGTTTCAAATACCTGTAGTTCCGACGATGTACATAGTGGAGTGTCACGATCCATTAGGGAAGTCATTCTGAACTAAGAATAATAGAAACTCTTAGTTTTGACTGAAGACTGTGTCCTCTTCCGCCCTTTTATACCTTTTCGTTGTGTCACCTTCTTCTTCTTCTTGCCGATGCGAGGCCCCTGTGCCCTCGCGACCTTGCCCAGTCCTTTACCCTGCTGCTGCCGCGAGCGGCGGACCGTTTTTCGTGCTCGCCGCACAATCCGTGACGCGCTCTGTTTAGCCCTGCTCTGGGCAGCCGTCGCCATCCTCTCTCCCTCAAGCACGTCACCCGCTACGTCCAGAGCAGTGCGAGCACCCTCTCGGGCAAGACTTTTCCCTATGGGTATGAGAAATTTCAGCGCTGAGCGAAACAGGTTTCCAATTCCCTGTCCTCTCTGGTACATTCGCCCCTTGTAAATGGGAAAAGGTGCTCCCCTACCAAACTGCGCAGCTGTAGGTGGGACAAACTGTACCCTCATAGTTTAGAGTAAGGAATCTCTCTTAAAATGCAATTTAACGTACACTGCACCGCTAATGAACTGGGGATCCGAGCCGTCTTCCTTTTTTATACTGATGCGAAGCGATGAGAAGCGACGCACTGTGACTGGCAAGTACTGTAGGTGGCGAAACTCGATGAGCACCGTTTCACCAAATTCACCCTTTATGGGCACGACACGTAACAGAGGCACCTGGGACGAGCCAACCATCTGTGGTGCCACTATAGGCAAATAAATGAAGAACGTGTGAACCCCGCCCTTTGGGTCAGGGGGATACTCTGAGCGGTGTTCCCCGGTTGAGTATGTTTCATTTTTGAATCCAAGAGAGTACTGTAATTGGGGGGAGAAAACAACGTGTTCTATGGGCTCCTTCGTCTCTAGTGTTACTCTGTTCACAGACTTGTTGAAACTGAGTGTCACTGATTTCCCCATTCCAACCAAGTAACTGCGAAAGTGATCCAATATTGGATGCCCTTGTTCAGGAAATCGACTAGTCAATCTACTTATTTTCTGTTGAATTTCTGCAGTTATGGCAGGCCCAACGGCTCCTATTATGTCTTCAACATGTCTGTAGTGATTTCTAGGTAGTTTGACAAATAGTGGTGATGTTTCAAACCGAACCAAGACATATGGCCCAAATTTGGCCACTTCTTTTATGCTGACCTCTTCTCCGTACCGTGACATTGTTTTTGCAGCAGTGCCATTCTTAAAAATGTGTTTTATTTCACTGGGAGTAAATACGTCATAATCCATCGAATGCCAAAATTTAATCCAACAATGATCTAAATTTGTGTGTGTATTAGGCAATATCAAGTCCGCAAGTGCCACAGACCAGGACCCCTCAAGTTCAACACTTTTAGGCAAAACAACTTCATATTCAGAAATAGTGCCAGTCCCTGTGTGTGTGTTTGACGGAAGTGTAAGATAAAAATCGTTCATTTTTCTTTCAAAGTTGGATTAGGCAGTAGATAACCAACAGCGCCAGAAACAACAGCAGTCCAAAATTTTGTATCACCCCGTTCCAGAGAAATATTTATGAGGCCAGCAATAACAAGCAAGAAAACGCACGTCACTTGAGCAAAGAACACAATTTGGTTTCTAGGATACTTATTGTTACATAAAAGCCAACTACGAGTAGAACCGCTGTCAAGGCCACTATCAGGGGGTGCAGCCATTTCACTACTGACCCTGTGTACCGAAACAGAACAATGCGCAAACAAACATCCGCAAATGATAGTGACACTAAAACTGAAACAAACACTAACAACAATGGGGGAGAGATGATCGGACTGCTATTTGTAGCCCAGCCACTTTCATCAGGAAGTATGAGTGACCATTGAAAGCTCTGGTTCGTAGAAGACCCCCGGGATTCGTTCAGCGGTGCCATCCTTCTCCTTGTGCAGACTCTCCAGTCGGTAGGTGGCCGGTGTTCTGTGCTCGAGTCTTTGAGCAACTCGAAACAGTTCTGTACTAAAACCCCGACGAAAAGATTTGTGCCCTAGTGTTTTTCGTTCTGTAGAAATGCGCACCAAATCTCCTACCTTGTACCGAAATCGCGGAGACTCACTCAGGGGGGTTTCCATAGCGGGGGGAGTCAGAATCCTCTGCTCGTTTGCAAGAGTCACAGAGGCCGGAGGCACACCAATAGGGCGATGCGCAATCTTTTATATACCTGCTGCGATGTCAGGGCAGAACTTGTCTGTACTTGTACGTGCCAGTGTGTGTAAAGTGTTTCCACATCCTTCCCTTAAGGTGGGTTTATACTTCGTTCTGTCCGAACACCGTGTAATGACCAATGACATCGCTCTTCAGAACTTTCGACTTCGGCAAATCGGCAAATGAAAATCGGCAAAGTGAGGTTTATTTCCAAAAAGCACGGCTGAAGAGAGCGATTATGGGCCTGGAGATTCTCAAGAGTGTGCCGCGCCACTCGGCGGTGGTATGTGTGCCCTGTAAGCGACACTGTCGACACCTGTCGACACTATCGACTGTCGGCACTGTCGACAGAGTCTTCTGCCGCCAGCTCTGTCTAATGCGGGTTTTGGACCCCAAGAGGTGCACAGGATTTCTACTGGATGGATCGCGAAAAATTCGCGATTTGTAGGAAATGGTTCGGCCACCGATTCAGAAGAAAACGACGCACAGGGCTCCAATCTCTGCCGATGAGAGGCTCGCTCGCCATCACCCTCAGGTCTACTTGTTTTGGTTGCCCCACCACCCCAAAACCCTGGAGGTAGTAGCGGCAGGAAAACACCCCCCGCCCCCCAACAGTTTTGTCGGGATTTTTCGGAATTGAGGGAGCGGCTAATCTCGGGATTTTCCCAGAGGGGGCGTGCTGTAAATCCTCGGAAATTCTCCCTCCCTTTCCCGCCGCGCCCCGCCCTCGTCTATTCCCCCCCAAATCTCAAGACAAATTTAGGCGCCCCCCCTCGAAATCGCACAAAAATTTGGGGAGGTGACGAGGAGGGGGTTTGAATTGGGAACCCTGCCGTTATATCTACACCAAAATAATTCTACATTTCTTATGTGAATCCACAACTGTCAACATCTTTTTTTGTAATTCAGTGCCCGCTGCGTGGTCGAAAATACCTTTGCTATTTTGGCGGCGAAGTGTCGCATGTTCCGTCAGCAAATCGAAGCGGGCGGCGGATCCAGAAATAATTTTTTTTTGGAGGGGCGGAGGGATTTTGCAGAAGGGGTTAATTTTTGGATGTTGCTGGGCCATTTCAGCGGTAGTTTGGGCACTTTATCGGTCCATTTTCGGCGATTAACAGGTGAAATCGGCCCTGCAGGTGAAAATGTTGCTAATTTCTACCGCCTACAAGCAATTTTATGAGGGAAAGTAGGTCCGCTAGACACGTTTCTTCTCCCACCGCCTAGTTCCCCCCTAGATTTCCGATTTCGGGAGGGGAGTGGGTCCATTCCCCTCCCCCTGGATCCGCCGGCGCGAAGCGCACCCAGAGACAGTGAACAAGATGGTCAAGGCGTATGATCATTTGGGAATCGCGTGTCACTCAGCGTTCGCCTTCCTCTCTGAGCTGCCGCAGGCGCGTCGTGTCGAGAATGTGGTTGAGTTCCAGCGTCGCCTCGTAGCGCAACTCGTTGTTGGTCAGGTAGTGCAGGTGATCGCCGACAGTCCTGTAAACAAATGGGCGCTAGTCCAGTTTAGGTGTGCAAAAAAAAATTAGGTGCGCAACAAAAAAATAGGTGCGCAACCACTTTAGGTGTGTAACAAATTTATTTATTTAGAACTGCACACACTTGATAAATAAATAGGCTTTGCTTTGGTTTTAGGCTTGGCTTAGGCTTGGCTTAGGCTGTCTAGGCTTAGGCTAGGCTTATGCTCAGAATTAGGATAGGCTTAGGCTTCTGCTTAGGCTCATGCTTCCACTTAGACTTAAGCTTTCGCTAGGCTTTCGCTTAGGCTCAGGCTTTCGCTTAGGCGTAGGTTTTCGCTTAGCCTTAGGTTTTCGCTTAAGCTTAGGTTTTCGCTTAAGCTTAGGTTTTCGCTTAGGCTTTCACTTAGACTTAAGCTTTCGCTTAGGCTTAGGCTTTCGCTTAGGCTTAGGCTTTCGCTTAGGCTTAGGCTAGGCTTATGCATGCATGCACGCACGCTCGCGTGCTGGGACGCATTCACCCACGCTGGCACGCACGTACGCAGGTATGGGCGCACCAACGCACACAAGCCTAAGCGCCTGAGCAAAGCCTAAGCCAAGCCAAGGTCGAGCCTAAGCCTCTAACACACCTAAAGTGTGGCTGGCTATAAATAAATAATTTTGTTACACACTTAAAGTGGTTGCACACCTATTTTTTGTTGCACACCTATTTTTTTGTTGCACACCTAATTGAACAAGCGCCAATACCAGTAGTTGGGTGGGTGTTGGAAAATAGTGGAGCCCCCCAAAGCCCCCCCCCCCCCAGTTACAGGTATGGTGGCGGGGGCAAGGAGGTGTGTAGGTGGGGGGGGGGCCTCCCTCCAGGATTTTTGGATTTCGGCATCACTTGCAGCTACAGGATGGGCCCATACGCGCCCATGTGGGGGGAGGTTGAGACTCATTACTCTGCAGACACCCACCCCACCAATAGGTGCCAATTGAAATTTCGTTGAATAAATAGAATCATTCAAAAATAGGGGACTTCATAAATCATAACCATTAAAAAAACCGCAGATATTTATTTGTTTTACATTTCGGATCATACGTTATTATACATTTAAAATTAAACTATAATGATAGTAAGAATAGCATTCCCCGCTTCGGCGCTTTAGGAGGACGCAACAGGCATGGGCGATATCAGCGCAGGCGTTGAGTGAGCTTTGCCTTTGTAGAGACTGTAGAGACTGTCGCGCTTGCCCCAAGGCGGCGGCTGCAGCTTCCCCGCCTCCGTCAGCCCCTCTTTCCCCTCGTCGCCGACTTCAAGCTTCGCTGACGACACGCGTCTGCGTTTTCAGGCCCATTTTGGCACTCAAAATCCCCCAGAACTCATTTTTCACAAAGCTAGGACCGAAACATTTAAAGCACGCACTTTCCTCAGCTTTCGCCATCTGCAACTTTCCTCGTTCCAAAGTCAAGAGAGAAATGTCGATGGTTTAACATGCAAAACGAACAAACTGACACCGTTGTTCTTTCAATTTTTTGAACTGACACAAATGACACCCCCGACGATCAATTGTTGGCATGTTCGTCAATATTTTGGTGTCCGAACAAGCGGAAGTATAAATTGCAATCTGTCATTTTGTGTCATTTATGCAAATTCTGTCACTACGAACAAAAAATAACGGAGTATAAACCCAGCT
>JASAMY010002648.1:0-38527 GCA_030248085.1 Paralinhomoeus sp. GSCO2_6 | reverse complement strand
CGTCACGTACCGGAACGGTGAGACGCGCGCCCTCGTGCTGCCCGGGAGCCAGATGCGCTTCCCGCCCATCAAAGAGGCTGACGCGCTGAGGGCCGGTGCTGCCGCCTACAAGCGCGCCTCTGAGGTGGAGCGCAAGCTGCTCCAGTTCGGGCCACTAGGTGCTCCCTTCTGGCTATGAATAAACACATCACGAACGATGCCGCGTTTATACTATTCTGCTATGCAGGCTTGTTGTCTGGCGTTGGCCCGGACTCCGCGATGTTCGACAGGGACCACGCCCGACTGGCCGGCTTCGTGGACGCGGCGCTCGAGTTGACGTGCATGCACTCGCCGGTTCCGATGGAAGAGCTCCAGCTGTGCGGCTTCCAGGCCATCGCGATCCACCGTAAGTTACAGTTTCTGTCGCGTTTACACGTGTCGCCATCGGTGATGTTTGTCGAATTTCAGACAAGAAGCTGTACTTGTCGTCGATCATCGCCAATCACACGCCGGCGCTGACGCCTCGTCAGTTTCTTCTACACCCGGCGTGGCCGCTGCCGATCCGACACACGATGGGGCGCGCGTTGCAGCTGTTCAACCCAATGCGCAACCTCAGCCCGGTACCTATGGCATTTTTACTTTTGCCCATCATATAGGCGAGTTTATTAATTAATTAAGGAGGCCACGGTGACGATGGCGAAATTCGCCTGCAACAAGTTCCTGCCGTACAGCCTCAAGTTCCGCGTCCCCGACCTGTAAACTGCACGAAAACTGAAAAGCCGCTCGAACCTCGAAAATACGCCCCTCGAAGAAGGCAGTGCAAAAATGCACAGTTTTTGCTCAACTTTGTTGATTACGTAGGTGCTGCGCAGTTTACGTGGAATTACGCAGATTAGTGAGTTTAGGCGGCGCACAGTATGTACATATTTGATGGTAAAGTTAGCACTTTTGCATTTCGCTACGTGAATCTTTGGTTGTTGTTGAGGAGGTTTGAAGAATAGAAGTGTACGGCCTTATTGTTACTTGATCGTTGCAATACTGGTCGAGAAACTGGCGACGTGATCGTGCATACGTTTTCCACGTTTATGCAGTGTTTTGCAATTGCAAATATGGATGCGAAAGGCGGCAGGGCGCAAGGCGGTGGTGGAGTGGCAGGGCGTCGCAAGAAGAAATTACGGGAACTGACCTCCACAGTTGCGGGTACAACCGTTTAATTTTTGTGCAGTTTATGTGTGCGCTCGTTTTTGTTCAGTTTTTGCAGTGTATTTACTGACGCGGGCCTGTTTCATTTTCATTTCAGCACTCAAGTCATTCGCAGAGGCGCTCAGTGGATGTCCTCTTGTCGAAGGTCGAAGCGCTGACGACATCGTGGCAGCGGTCGCTCGACGCCTTGGCCGTACTAGTGCCGGTGCCGGTGCCGGTGTCGCCAAGCGGCCCACACCGACCAAGGATCCGTTTCCGCCGTCGTTCTGGGACAGAGCGAAGGTGCGGCCAACAGATGACGGCTACGTCGAGCATGTTGAGCTACACCAAGGTGTGCTGCATGCGCCCTATGTACTGCCAACTGTGCCTGACGAGGTGTTTTTGCAGTGACGAGCTTCGAACAAATGGTGGACAAGCTCAAGCTGAATTTGAAGCTGACGACCGGCTGGGGTGTCTCGAAGACGACGGGCAAACAGCGCCGATGCCGCGTTGTAGAGACGACGCCCGACACGCGCATTCCTGCCGACTGGCAGCGCGTCTGCTCCGCAAACTTTGCAGTGCACGCGATGCGGCGAGTTTCAGTAGAGATTCATTTAAAACTGCCCACACAGGACACTACCTGCTGTTTTTGTTGCGTTTCAGGTACCGCCGATGGTTGGCGGCTGGGAAACCCGACGGCTTTGAACTGAGCACCCAGTTCCATTCGCGCATCTCGACCGTAGCCTTCAGAATCATGACGCTCTGCGCTTGGCTGCGTGACGTCGCGAGAATGACGTGGTCCATGCTTGGAGGTGACACCTTATTCTGTATGATGGCACCGCGGTTGTGTGTCTAACACTGCACTGTTTCACGCAGCTGACAAGGACGCCTTCTACGACACCAGCAGTGGGGACGGCCAGCCGAAGCCTTTGGGCGTGCCTCAAAGCTCGACTCTTGTGCCGTTCACGGCCAAGGAATTGCTTGCGCGTCAACCGTCGCTTCTGAAGCAGGCGTTGACAGCAGCGGTCATCGAAGCCGATCTGTTCAACAAAGATAAATACTCCGAAGTTTGTTTTTGTGCAGTTTATGCAGTATTTTGCTTAGTGGTGCAATGCAAAATCGGAGTTGCATTTTTGTTGCGTTTGTTGAACTGACGCATCATTGCAGGACACTGCGCAAGCTGTCATTCTGCGCGTTCTGCGATCCTTCCACCAGCTGGAGCACACCGAGAAGCGCCTCGCAGAGCACGATGAACGGGACCAGTCGTACATGCACATTAAAAGGGGCTCCATGACTCTCAAGTCGCTAAACTTGGACAACTACAGCGACACAGGTGTTACTCGCTGATGAGCGTTGTTTAAGTGGCATTGTTTAACTAAAACGGTGGCAGGGATCAACCTGACGAGCCGAGCATGTCTGGCGCGCAGCCGCGGAGAAGATCTGCCGCCCCGCAAGCGACGCAAATTGGCAGAATCCCAAGAGGACAGCTGCCCCAAAACTGCGTCGGCGTCGGCGATCGATCAAAAGGAAAAGAAAGGCAAGGATGTTTAAACACAACTGAAACAGAACATTTGTGCACTTTGTAAGTGAAAACCGTTCAGAGGGTCGCAAAAAGAAGGCGAAGACGGAGGAGAAGGTCAAGTCTCCTCTCAGGTCGCCCCGTTCTCCGACCAGCTTGGCACGTGCATCGGCCTCGTCTACTTCGGCGCGTACGTCGGCGGCCCACTCGCGATTCAAGAAGTCAAACGCCAGTAGCCGGCGGACCGCGGTGAAAGTCCCTTCGGCGAGCGACAAGAAAGACGACGCCAGTGGCGAGCGAGACAAAGAAGACGCTCAGCCAGACCTTTCTGCCGTGGCGGAAAAAGAACGGTTCGTGAACAGTTTAAGCATGTCCCAGTTTCAGTTGCATTTAAGCGTGAGTAGTACGCGCCTACATGTAGGCGCTGAATTTAGTGGCTGGTTTTTCTTTTTCTAGGTTAGTCAAAAGCAATGAGCAACTGTTGGCTCACCTGTTTGGCTCCCTTGGATGCCTGTCGAACGGACCCCCTAAGAAGTAAACGTTGAAGCATTGACTGCCTAAAAACACTAGCTAGCAGTACGCGTTGCCTAGGACGAGAAAATCGAAGCCAAAGAGTGTCGCCCAGAAACCGTCCCACGCCAGCGGAAACGGGCGTACATCAGACGCTCCAGCGAGGATGAAGACGATGCTGGCACTGTCATGGAGCGGCCTCTTCGCAGACAAGCCCAGGTCGACGCCTCATCTGCGCGCCGGTCGAAGACGCCTCCGACTACGCCGCCACCCAAAGACGAGCTGACGCCCCCAGAAGTGTACAGTACGCCCAGTCAGGACAACGGCTCCGATGGCGACCCATCGGCCGAGGGCGCACAGGACAACGGCTCCGATGGCGACCCATCGGCCGAGGGCGCGCCGAGGGTGATGGACGGCATTCTGCGGGTGTCCCCAGAGTCCCCTATCGACATCCTGACGGACGGTGACTGGAGCGGAAATGACACCGAAAATGAGGAAGACAGGGTCTGTTTCTGCTTAGTTTCAGTTTGTGTCAAAAACGTAACAAAAACCAATCATATTCTTGAAAGTGTTGTGCATCATCACAACAGGTTGGGCCTGAAAAGGTGGCGCGGTTCGTGAAGAAGGTGTACAAGGGGCACAAGGTGAAAAACGCGACTGCAATCATCGACGCTGTCGTCGACTTCTGCGAGACGAAGGCGAATTTGACATCAAGCTTTGTGCGCCAGAAGCTACGACAGAGAGTACGGCCAACTTGAGCTGAAAATGTGATGTGTTTTGTGCAGTTTCAAACGCGTTTAATAATTACAGGTCACGAACGAGTTGGGCCACATGCTCCAGGCAGAGGTCTACCAGCACGCCTGAACTGCAGCGTTCTCGTCGTGGCCCTGCGCCCCTCGCCCCGCCCTCGCCCCTTGCCCCTTGACTGTGCGACGTCCGTCCACATGCGACCACAACTTTTGATTTTGATTAAGCATTCCTTGTCTTGTGCGTTGTCGTTTCAGTTGCGTTTTTTTCTCGTTTGGGTCCTTTTTGTTCGCGCTTGAAATAGACGTCGATGAGAACATTTCACTTGCTTATGCTGCCTGTTTTTGCATACCTCACAACTGTGCCCGTTCTGACGATGTTTGCAAGGTACAGCAGGGCATGTGAAACCGTGCGTCTTACAAACGCCTCTAAAACTGGACTTTATGGACGATGCGATTTCCAGTGGGTCTGACTATCAGGAGAGTGAACTGTCTGACTCTTCTGGTGGCAGTGTTGCCAGCTCGTCGAATGCAGAGGTTGAAGAGCCCCCAAAAAGTGTGTGAGTTGTATAGTTTAAGTACTACCGAAAATTGACCAATAAGCTGCCTCCCTAGGGGCGACGAGGAAGCGCTTGCTTCCAGTTAGGAATGATAATGAAAATCGCCAGAAACCGCCACTAAGCCTGGCATCTACCTCAGGTTCCAACACGGTTGTTGTGTTAGATTACTCAAATGCTCCAAACAAGTGGACCGATGCAATGAAACGAAACAGAGTTCACGTTGATGGTGTCACACCTGTCCGTGATGGTTTCAGTTGGACTGATTTGGAGCCAAAACTAAAGGTTTTTACTTTTGTTGGTGTAACTTCGCACCCGTTACGTTTGTGCAGTGTTTTAGCCTCCGAATGCGTACACTGGCCCAACTCCTGGACCTGCCTTGTTTGACGTGGATTGTCCTGAAATTACTATTTTTTGTTCAGTGGCACAGTATGTGTTGGCAGTTTGGCTGACGCATAGCAACAAGTATGCCATGCAGTGCATGGCAAGTGACATTGAACCTTTTGACCGGCATGACATAGCTGCGTATGTCGCAACGAATCTGATGATGTCCCTGTGCCATTGCATTGATGCAAGTTTTTGCTGTGTTTTAGTGTTGTTGAACTCAGTACAGTTAAATGCAACACGAACACAGCAAACACGGTCAATGAAACTGACACCTTAATTTGCAGCGTCGCTGGCACTGGTACAACAAGTACATGAAAAATGAGCTGGTCATTGACACGATTCCATACCAGCAATTCCAAAGAATGGAACGGTTTATGAGATTCTACGATCCCGATATTGTGTCGACATCGAATCAGTCAGTTCCAACGTCACCAAACTACAACCGAAACTACAAAGTTGAACCTTTGGAGAAGGCGTTCAACATTGGAGCTCACAAAAATTACGTCCCATCACAATGCATAGCCATTGATGAAAATGTTGTGGCATGCAAAGCTCGCCACCCCTTTCGCACTCACAACCCTGGAAAGCCCGGTAGTAAACGCTACGGAATCAAGACGTATGAGCTGTCTAGTGAAGGAGGCTATGTTAACAGGTTGCAGTTGCCTTTTTGCATGTTCTCCCCCTGTACACTTGTTCTTCCATACAACCAGGTCAATCATGCACAATGTGCGGCCGATGAGAACTGACCCGAAAGGCAAAATTTTTGCAAAGGTGTGGGAGCTTATTTTTGGAGAGGAGTTGCAAGACAACAACCTTGGAGATATTGACTTCTCATATGGTGACCAGGGTCGAATCGTACGTTTCTCTGTTTCTTGTTTTGCACGGTTTATGTTCAGTTATTTGTATCATGTTTTTTGTATTTGCACAGTTTATGTTCAGTTATTTGTAGTGGTCAGTTGGACGTAAAGTAAGCAAGTTTGTCAATACAATTGCAGCTTTTCGTTGACAATTACTACACTGATGTCATGACCTTTGTCGCCCTTCAAGCGAGAGGTACAGATGCAGTTGGAACGCTGAGGAAGGCGCGTTCCTTCTTGCCTCAAAGTCTGCTAGTGACAAAAAAATCACAGGTTTTTGTTGTGTTTTTGTCTCGTTTCTGAAGTAAAAACCCTGACCTGACACTGCTCTGTTTCAGTACAAAGGAATTAAATTCGAGAAAGGAGACAGTGTTTTTGCCTTTGCTAACCAAGCCAATCTGACTATTACCAATTGGTTAGACAGCAAGCACTGCGTTCTCCTTAGCACTCTGCCTCATGTGACAAATGCCATTGGAGAATGCAGACGCAAAAGCGTTGAGAAGGGAACAAGAAAGTTTTCTGTGAAGTGTGTTGCACAGCCACTTCTGTACAAGTTGTACAGCCAACACATGTATGGTTTATGTTTTGTTTAAGGCTGCACAATAACAGTGCTTAAACCAGACTTTTGCAACAGGTTCTATGTGGACCAAGGTGACCAGCTGATGGACCACATACGCCGACCAACTCGAAGGATGAAGTGGACGAAAAAGTTTTTCGACCACATCCTCGAACTTTGTTTCCTCAACTCATTCTGCATCAAAAAGCATTTGATGGGGAGCAAAAAGGAATTGAAGGAATACTCCATGTCCAAGTTCAAACTGGCTTTGATGGAGCAGCTGTACAAAGCTGCTCTGCTTAAAAAAGTCTGTTGTTCATACGCCATGCGTAACCTGTACACAAACGATACACTGACGCAGTTTTTGCTTGTATTCAGACGTCTACACCAAGACTGCATGTTTTACTAAATACTGAAGAGGTCACCGTGCGCAGTTTACTTGAAACTGGGCACTTTCATGAAAAGATGAAGAATGATACGCAAAGAAAAAAACCAATACGCCGTCTCTGTGGCTGCTCTGGGAAGAAAAATGTCGCACGACTACACACTTCACCAAGGCAGACTAGGATGCACTGTGTGATGTGTGAGATGCCCCTCTGCTCCACCAATTGCTACCTCAAATGGCACATGTCTCACTCTGTTTCTGTCGTAGGTGTAACAACTTAATTGGTGCATTGATGTACAGTTGCGTTTCTGTCGTGTATAATGTTCACGTGTAGTTTCAGTTGTTGTTCTGCTGAAGAATGAAATGAGCGATTTTTTGCTTTATTTATGCTGTTGTTGTGTGGCGTTTTTGTGGGCCCTTCAACACGACGGAAACCGTACAGCTTCGTTTTGGTGATGTTTACGCATTTCTGCAAAATCGAAAAAAAACGTCGCAGAACATTCACTGAAACAGCGCTGTTCAGATCTTGCTTTGTTTTGTATGCGTTTATTTTTTAGGCTGTCCGGTTTAATGTAAACACAGCATAAACTGTGCCGCTGCACGGTTTCTGGCGTTTAGGGTTTGGTTTCACCGATGCTTCGTTTTTGCGACAGTTTGGCAACGTTTCAGCACCAAAAAAAATTTTAAACGCGACATAAACGGTACTTCCGAACGCAGCAGAAACTAAATTTGGGCAAAAAAAACGCGACATGGCAAATACCGAATTCGGAAATGAACAATCATGCACATTTACATTGTCGATGTTGGAGGAGATATGTGCCTGTTGGAACAAGAACATTGAAGCCAGGGGGGGGGGGGTGCCACTCTGCCGTTTTGCGCGAAAAGTTTTTGCGCACTCGCCGCCGCTCGCCAACGCGCTGGCGGATTAGCTTCAAAATTGGTGGCTAAGTAGGAAATTTCACGGGCTACAAGATGGCGTTAACAGTTTTTAGCCGCTTTTGGAATTTTCGCGAGAACAGTCGCATTCTTCTGTCGCGGTGTAAAAAGCGCGCTTTACCGTAAATAGTCGGCCAGCGTAAAAGTTTTTATTAAAGGCCAAATTTAAAAATCTAAAAGACTAGGATTACGGGGATTGCCCTGAAGTTAATTTCATCCCATTATAGCTCCGCTCCAGCACGCACCCACATGGCGGGCCAGGCCCAAAACTTAAAATCCCCTTTTCGCGCCATTTGGTACCAAAACTTTGGACGTCCATTTCTAAACAAAAAATTGATCAAATTAAGTGAAATATGGGTCACCTATAACCGCCTCGACGTCCTCTTTCGAATGCCGCATCGTGCGCGCCGCTGCGACCTACGGTTCGGCCGCACGGCGCCGATAAGCGATCTCCGGTGCCAAAATTGGTCAAAAATACAAATCTTCTGAGTTCAGGTTCTCAGCGCTGGGGAGGAGATTCGAAAATCCCGCTCGCACAAACTTTGGTACCTACCTGGGCTACGGACTGCCGAAGTTTCATCCTTGGGCGACAAGCATGCCGACCTGTCCGTTTCGAAACGTGGGTTTTTGCCCATTTTACATTGTAATTGAAATCTTTCTGGAATTTCTGGAAGTTGGAAAAGCTATGAAAAATAAAAAGTTTTCAAACCTGATCGAATCGCACGTCCGGCAAATCAAATCCGCCAGCGCGTTGGCGAGCGGCGGCGAGTGCGCAAAAACTTTTCGCGCGCGCCCATTATAAAAGCGCGGAGTGGCACCCCCCCCCCCCCCCTGATTGAAACTGACGCGTGCCACAGCGGGGCCTCAGACCTCCTCGGGAATGATCGTGAACTGTCTCGAGCCGCCGCTCAGTTCGTCGGTCGTCTTCGCGTAGAGGCGATAGGACACCATGCCGTCGATGGTCCGCCCCGCTCTCCGCGCCCCGATCTTGTGCGACCAGCCAAGCGTAGTGATCTGTAACTGGGTGTGGGGATCCCTTCCAGACCGTCTTCCTCAGTGTTTGTCCATCCCCTCCCACCCCCCCCCCCCCATCGTCCAGAAGGAGCTCGGACCCGCTCCATCCTAGGTTCGAGTCCCGGATACTGGTATTGTTGACATTGTAGAAGATTTGACCGGTAAGCGGCGTTGTCGTTTTGAAAAAAAAGCTAAACAGATTCAATAAACGCAAACAAGATTTCAAAACTATACATTTAGGTATGTGGCGCATGGCACTGTTCTGTAGGAGGGGTATGAACGGAGGGGGAGGGGGAGGGGGAGGGGAATGGGGTATGAACGGAGGGGGAGGGGGAGGGGAGCACAGGGGTATGAACGGAGGGGGAGGGGGAGGGGAAGAATCCGTCTCCAATTTGGATGGTAAGTCCGTGGAGAAACGCATGGAAAAAATGCTAGAACAAGCGTGACACTCACGCCAAACGTTTCTGTCACTCCGTGGACCACATTTTCTGATTGCAGCGCTTTTCAACTGCGACGAAAATTAACAAACCTGCGTCTCACGCTTAGGTCACGCGTGGCAACCACGCGCGCCACCACTATGTCAGTACGAAAACAGCGCGCGGCCAAAAATAGCAGCTACATATGAGTTGAGCTGAGTAGACAGTTTTAGTTGGAGGGGCAAAAGGGTATGAACGGAGGGGAGGGAAAATTTGAATAAAAGGAGGGTAGACGGATCGAAAATTGTTGTGGCATAACAGGACGAGCACACACAGGCAAAATATGCCCGGTTTCGACGCCCGTGGCAAATGCTTCTAATTTGCAGCGTTTTTCAACTACAGCAAAAAGGACGAACCTGGAGCTCGCGCGTGGCAACCACGCGCGCCACCACTATGTCAGTACGAAAACAGCGCGGGGCCAAAATTAGCAGCTACATATGACTTACCTGAGAATACAGTTTTAGTTGGAGGGGCAAAAGGGTATGAACGGAGGGGGAGGCGAACGAAGGGGTATGAACGGAGGGGGGGGGGGAGGGGACCGAACCTGTGGCTAGCGCGTGGCAGGCAGCCAGGCACGCGAATCACTACGACCGATGAACGGAGGGGAGAAAAATTTGTCTCAACGGGAGGAGCGAAAATTGTTGTGGCAGTAAACATACAAAACAAAAAATGCCTGCGTTTGACGCCCCTGGTACAAATTTCGATTGCAGTTCTTTTCAACTTCAACCAAGAATACCGAACCTGTGGCTAGCGCGTGGGTGGCGTGGCGCGTGGCAGAGTACGCGCGCCAACCACTATGTAACGACGCAGACAGCGCGCGCCCAAAATGGGTTACAGGTTACCTACATATGTTACATACAAGCAGGTTACAGGTATGAGTTGTGCCGACATACTGGGAAGGGCTATAGGGTGTGAACGGAGGGGGACAGGGTATGAACGGACAGGCGCGTGACAAGTAAAAAATGATCCGTGCATGATCTTGATGTAGGCATTGAGGCAGGCGAATTGAAGTGAGGTGAGTCGTGAGAGAGTCGTAAGAGAGTGAGTAAGTGAAAATCAGTCGAAGTGCTTGTTGGAGTAGCAGTAGACAACGCGTCTGAGGGCACAAGCAAAGAGCAGCAACGCAACCGCAAGCGTTAGACACCCCCCCGCTGCTCCAACTCGAAGAAACCAGATTTCGACTTCGCTTGGAACGTTTGAAACTGGGACCTGCATGGGTGACAAATACAAAGATTTAAAAAAAAGTTATGGTAACACTTAAAACATCATGCCTGCTTGAACAACTTTAGCTGCGTCAGACCATGCTCGATAAGGCTGTCTTCAGTCGTAATGAACTCGTGAATTTGTTTGTCATACTCTTGAATTTTCTGAAGGTCATTCTCCACGTGCGAAACGTATGTTTCCTCCGTTCATACTTTGTCCCCTCCGTTCATACCTTGCCCCCTCTGTTCATCAGCACAACTCATATGACCCGCTATTTTGGGAGTGCGTTGTCCGCGTAGTGACATACTAGCTAGTGTTGCATTTGCCAGGATGTTGTAACATGTAACACATACACCAGTCATTTCAACACATAGTGATTGGCGTGCCTGGCTGCCTGCCACGCGCTAGCCACAGGTTCGGTCCCCTCCCCCCCCCCTCCGTTCATACCCCTTCGTTCGCCTCCCCCTCCGTTCATACCCTTTTGCCTCTCCAACTAAAACTGTCCGCTCAGCTCACTCATATGTAGCTGCTATTTTTGGTCGCGCGCTGTCTGCGTACTGACACAGTGGTTGGCGTGCCTGGCTGCCACGCGCGAGCCCCAGGTTCGGTACTTTTGGTTAACGTTGAGAAGGGCTGCAATCAGAAGCTGCGGCCCAGGGCGTGACAGAAACGTTTTGCGCGAGTTGCACGCTTGTTCTAGCATTTTTTCCGTGCGTTTCTCCACGGACTTACCATACCCTTTTGCCGCTCCAACTAAAACTGTCTGCTCAGCTCACTCATACGTATTTTTTGCTGCTATTTTTGGCCGCGCGCTGTTTTCGCACTGACATAGTGGTGGCGCGCGTGGTTGCCACGCGCGAGCCCCAGGTTCGTCCTTTTTTTGCTGTAGTTGAAAAACGCTGTAAATTAGAAGCATGTGCAAAGAAGCACGGGCGTCGAAACCGGGCATATTTTGCCTGTGTGTGCTCGTCCTGTTATGCCACAACAATTTTCGATCCGTCTACCCTCCTTTTATTCAAATTTTCCCTCCCCTCCGTTCATACCCTTTTGCCCCTCCAACTAAAACTGTCTACTCAGCTCAACTCATATGTAGCTGCTATTTTTGGCCGCGCGCTGTTTTCGTACTGACATAGTGGTGGCGCGCGTGGTTGCCACGCGTGACCTAAGCGTGAGACGCAGGTTCGTTAATTTTCGTCGCAGTTGAAAAGCGCTGCAATCAGAAAATGTGGTCCACGGAGTGACAGAAACGTTTGGCGTGAGTGTCACGCTTGTTTAAACTTTTTTCCATGCGTTTTCCACGCACTTACCATCCAAATTGGAGACGGATTCTTCCCCTCCCCCTCTCCCTCCGTTCATACCCCTGTGCTCCCCTCCCCCTCCCCCTCCCCCTCCGTTCATACCCCATTCCCCTCCCCCTCCCCCTCCCCCTCCCCCTCCGTTCATACCCCTCCCTGTTCTGTACATGAATACATGGCTATAAACCAGAATTAAATAACAATAAACAAGAAAAAAAGGAATAAGAATAATGACATAATGACAGAACATAATTAATAAACAAGAAAAAAGAACGGCTTTTCACGTTCTACCACATGCAGGCTTGGGTAAAAAAAAATTATTTTTTTAAATATTTTTTTTGTACTAAGGCACTAAAAGCCGTTAGAAATGCACGTTGGTCAATTCCTACTGATAGTTTTTATAGAGTCGGACTACGACTATGACCACACGTTTTGTTTTTAATCAATAAGTCCGACCACACGTTTTATACACGCAGTATCCACACACCCTGCCACCACGGAACAGCGCCCTGAGTGTTTGGCCTGACATCTGTGGCGGGGCCGCGTCGCTTGCCGCCACGGCCGTCATCAGTACAACTAAGCACACTGGGAATACGCTCATTCTTCTTGGATGGGAGACTTTTAGTCTTGAGCTCCGACTTGTTTTAGTCACGGTTTACACTGCGAGAAAAGTGCCGTGAGAGACGTACGCGATGCGCTTTTACAAAGGGTCGATGAATTAGCTACAGCCGGACCCATTCATTCCGCCCGTGCGATTCAATTCGCAACAATAATATTATTATTATTGGCTGTTTGACGGTATGTGCCTATGGCAGTTACGGTGCGACATTAGTGCTCGACGCAAGCCAGCGCAGCCAACAAACAAGTCGACCGTCGATCAAGTCGATCAAGTCGACCTGCCCCCCCCCACACAATTTGCCCTGTCAAGTCGATATTGGCGTTATAGCGCGCAGGGAGGACATTCAGTAGTAGGGAAGGGGTGTACCCTGCCCCCCCCCCCCCCTTCTCCCCACGGCACGCGGGTCCAGGCCCGCACGCGCCGCACGCCCGCGCACGCACGCACTAGGACGCACGCACGCACGCACCCAGTGACAAACACCGACACGCACAACCGGACGCACGGACGCACGTGCGGGTGAGCACCGCACCGACACACACCCTAAGCAGGCACGCACACGCGTATGGCGCGCACGCTTTCGCACGCTCTCACGCACGAAACCCTTCCCTCACCGCGACCCACCACAGAGGTTTTCTGGTGTTTTTCTCAAACCCGCAAACTAACAGAATTTCGTCTTGCCAATGTACTTTTTTACACTGCTGCGTAAACGGTCTCAGCTTTGCCTTTACAACAAGAATATGCAAGGAAAGAACCCTCACTCCACACTCCCTTTCCCACTCCCTCCCTCCCCAGACCAACGCAGGCGAGCGCTTGGCAGTTCTGGCAGACATTACACAAGTTTAGTTGCGTGCACTAACTAACGCGCCTCACTCTGCACACAGCCTGTCATTGTACAACTGCATTACCTGTGCTGCGTTGTACAACGTGCACGTTTAACCACTGGAAACAAGCCGCTACAACCGACAACTAATCGTCGGGGTGCAAGGAGAGAGTCGGTCGAAGCAGGAGGCGCAGCGATGCTGCGCACGCCGCACGGCTGGGCGGAGCTGCTGGCGCTCTGTCTAAACGCGCTGCGCGGCATCATGACCTTCTACGACAACAACTACGAAGAATTCAACTTTGACGGCGTGGTTACGCTCCAGCTCTTCAGAGGTCAGGCCAATGAAATTACTCGCCTGGGAAAGAAAGCCAAGTGCCAAACTGGTCTGTTCTCGACTCAGGCGAGTTTATGCGCACCGCGGAGCTGGCCAGGAAACGAGCGGACCTGCACCCCGGCATCGCGGACGAGCTCGAGCGAATGATCGATTGGGCCGACAATATTTCGCCCAATCTCGCGGCCAGTCTACGCAAACGCATGGGACAAGAAGTAAGGCTTGGTCACGTGCCACCATACCTGTCTGTAACCGGGTCTGGAAGAGTGGAGGGGGGGGGGGTAAATGGCTGAATGGGGGTTGTCTGAAGCAAAAAGTGGGGGGGGGGGGTAGCTGGCCATTTGTTGAGTTATACTGGTACTTTCTGGTCAAAAATGTGTATAAGTAGGGTCTAAACAGCGTTATTTAGCTGTTCTATGGTCGTATAACTCTGAAAAACACTGACATCCACCAACATTTACTCACAATTATCTTTTTGGACAGGGTGAAAATCCCTTGGGAAAATTCTGGGGGTTGGGGGGGGGGGTGGTGAGTGGGTGTTGGAAAAATAGTGGGGGATGGTACCCCCCTCCACACACACACACACAACCCCCCAGTTACAGGTATGCGTGCCACTGCGCAGTTTCAATCCAAGTGTGCAAGAACAACGCGCGTTTCAGATAAATTTCCAAGGAAAGTACCCGGTGACGGTGAACTGGTCCGGCCAACGACTCATGAGGAACGAGCTGCTCTGGGACATCGAGAAGCTGCGTCAGGACGACGTTCCTCACATCGAGACCATCTATGGACCCTGGCTTGACAGGTACGCAATCAATTTGTTGTCTCTAACTAAGAAAACCCGACCTTTTTGACACCACACCGCACATCATATTGCCGCAAGCAATCAGGAAGATCGGGCGCGTCAGTATTTGTACTGTAGCTACCTTACGGCGTTCGTCGCCCGTATGGAAAGGTGCCCAAGCCGCCCCTCCGCCCCTGACGCGGATTTCAGGCCGAAGCCGCGGAGCCGCCTAACACCGAAGCAATGAGAGCGTTCATCCATTGCCCAAGGGAATTTAGGACTCAGTGACAGTGGTGGGGGGGGGGGGTAACTCAGAACCCCTCACAACGAGCACGCCGATACGAGCCGCTACGATATCACTGAGCCGCTCATGAGACGCTGGTCCCCCCCCCCCAGAGCCACAAGCGAGACCAAACCGAAAACGGCGCACAACACCGAAGCCCAAACGTTTTTAGATGCATGCGTGAACTAGACGACACCATCGTGCTTTCAAGCAACATTTCGACCGACGCTCAAAAGAAGAGCGCGAAGGAGTCGATGGACAGCACGTTTGCAAACGCACGTTTGCGCAGAGCGTTCTGTGCTTCAAAAAAAAACAAATTTTCCATACAGAACATGCATCGTCGTTTAGGCGACTCGATACGGCAGCGAAGTTGATCCCGACTGCTACATTTCCACGGAGTGCCTCGAATTCATGTTCAGTCAAAGGAACGTACTCGAATACGTTCCCACGCACGCGGTGCTCTACGCCATGTATGGAGAGCAGGTGGGTCACGCTGTCCGTAGTCAAAGGAACTCAAAGGAAGTCAAAGTCAATCTGACTCCACACGCGCGCCAGCCGGTACACTCTCGCGAGTTCAGTTCGTGTGCCTGAAGACGATGAAGGAGTACCTGAGGAAGAGGGAGAAGATGGGTCTGAGTCGCTGGATCGACGAGTGGTGCTCCAACATCGTCCGCGAGCAGCTGCACAGCAAGGAGCGCGAGAGCGTCGACGACTTCAACGGCAGCGACAAGGACCTCTTCACCGAGCGCAGTGCGTCGCCACAGCCTTCCTCTCTCCGCTTTTCACAAATTTCAAATGTACGCGCATTTAGTGGGCTTCTGCGGCATGTACGGCTTCGTGGAGGCAATGAGTCTGCACAACTTCCTGACGGTGCTCTCCTGGCAGGACAAGGAGACGGGCTGCTTCGGACGCCACCAGTCGGGGCGCTATGCTGACAATGGAAAGAAAAGCTCCAGATACAAGCGAAAGGAGGCAATGACTAAACGTGGGCGCTGAAAGGTCCAATGGCCGCGTTGGCTCTCAAGCTCTGACGATTTGCAGACGACTGCTCAGTGCACCAGACGGGCACGGCCATGGTGTCGCTGGCGGTGGGGCTGCGCTACGTGCTCAACCTCACCGACGCGCCCTACGACTACAAGGGTCTCCAGGCCGCAAACCAGATTAAGGAGGATACACTGCCCAAGTTCCGCCTCAAGTACAAGGCGACTCTTCAGAACTTTTCAACGTAACCCCTGATTGATTGCACCGATGATGACAGCTGGCGAGCAGTCCAATATTTACTTTCTGTTCAGATATCCGTTCTGGGAGTGGGCGACCTACCGTGAGCGCCACGTGTTCTGGGACCTTGACACGATCGGTCGCACTCTCTACACGACACCGTTCCACTGGAACTACGTCATACTCACACTTCTGCTCCTGCTGCTGCTACTGACTGCGGCTGGGGTCGTCCTTTGGTACTGGGGTGACCGCACCGGAAAGAACTATAGCGTCTTCAAGTGACAAATAGGTGGCGTACTGCGAAGCCTGTGATTCGTCATTAGGCGCAGCCTTTGTACGACACTGGATTGAATTGAACAGCTAGGTATGCTAATTTTAAACAAAAAAACAGCTTATAATATCCTCCTCACAACTGATGATGGGTACAATAACCATGAACTCAGAGAACCGATGCAAATTGTACAGGCTGTGTATTATTAGAGACGATACGATTTCTTTTCCTTTTTACGTATTTGTATGGCCATTCAATGCTTTTGTGGATCACAATAGCTCTGAAACAACCTCTACAAGATATATTTACACTAATATATGGCACCTAACATCGTCTGAACCCTTTCTTAATTGATTTTTTTGTTAATTTATTTTTTTAAGAAGGTCGATTTTTTTTTAAAAACCATCTCTAATTAGGACACGGGTGTCGGTGAGAATCGGTGCGTAATGTGAACCCCGCGAACACCGCGGACGCCGCTCCTAGATATTCCCATGCCATAGCCATGCCATGCCATTTGTTTGGCAAAAGCTAAACCATTGTACCATTGTACAATTGTACAGACCTATTTTCTTAGGCTTGCGCCTTGCTTAGGCTTAGGCTTAGGCTTTGCTTATGCTTAGGCTCATGCCTCGCGTAGGCTTAGGGTTATGCATTGCTTAGGCTTGGGCTTAGGCATTTCTTAGGCTCATGGACAACCGTACAATGGTTTGCTAACACTACAGCTGCCCAAAAGGTAAGATTTTCTTAGTTTTAGGCTTTGCTTAGGCTTAGGCTCAGGCTTAGGCTTTTTCTTAGGCTTAGGCTTGGGCTTAGGCTTAGGCTCAGGCTTAGGCTTTCTCTTTGGCTAGGCTTAGGCTTAGGTCCGTACAATGGTACAATGGTACAATGGTTTCGCTTTTCCCATTTCGTTTCCAGTTGTTGAGCACCGTTAACGTACCTCACCAACCATTGATAAGCAGCGGTAATTTTGAAACGAAATTGTTATTAAAATGTCGGCCGCAACTGGCAGTGGCAGTATCGATGGATGGTTCTTTGTTGAAAGTCATGGCGAGGATTATGATAGTTTCTTAACAATAAAATGGTTTTTAGGTCAGTGAAACGTGAGTATCTGATGGAGCATGGTGCCAAAATCCAAATTTGATTTGGTGCCCTACACATAGTGGAGCTGTGGAGCTGCGCAACTGTGGAGTTATCCCCATTGTCTTTCACCACATAGGTCTGAGGGAGATTGGGAGATCCTTTTGTGTGTGTTGTTACGTGGCTTCTTAGTGCCTTGTGCTGTTCGCTTTTGCAAGATACAGGTTCTATATATACGACTCTTGTGCATGCCATGCTCTCAACTGTACCTTGTTGGATCACCCAATTTGTAAAGCTTGTTGGTGCTTGTTATAGTCGCTGCCAATAAGCCGATCTTTTTGGTCTTTTGCTGCAGTGCAAGATGTTGGGCGTTGAAACGAGAAGTCGCAAACGGAAGCGGATGCCTTCAGCTGGCCAGTCAGCAGCGCCGCATTCCAAGGCGACCAAGCTGCAAGTTGCGTGCCGCACTCCTGGGTCCAATGCGCCTGCAAGAGACATGGGCGATGCCTTCGAAAGCTTGCCCGACGAATTGTTGGCCAAAGTCCTCAATGGAGTCGGCTCTTTTGAGGCACTTTGCAAGTGAGCGGTTAGGGAAGCGGAGAACTGTCGTTTGTGTAAATGCCAAGACACTGCAAAGGTGAACGGTGGTTCGAATTGTTCTCTCATATGTTGTTAGCGTCCTCGCCTGCGCGTAAACGACGCAGTATCGTTCGCGTCTTGTTACGCGGGCCATACCTGTAACTGGGGGGGGGGGGGGGGGTTGGGGGCCCCGCACTATTTTTCCAACACCCACCCAACTCCCCCCAACCCTCCCCCCCCCCAGAATTTTCCCAAGGGATTTTTACTCAGTCTAAAACGATAAAAGTGAGTAAATGTTGGTGTATTTCAGTGCTTTTCAGTGTTCTATGACCATAAAACAGCTAAATAACACCGTTTAGACCATATTTATACCCATTTTTGACCAAAAAGTACCAGTATAACTCAAAAATGGCCAGCTACCCCCCACTTTTTGCTCCAGCCACCCCCTCCCCCAAAAAGTGCCGTCTACCCCCCGTCCCCCCCACACTCGTCCAGACCCGGGTACAGGGTTGCCTGTAGCCGGGTCTGGCAGAGGGGGGGGGGTGAATGGCCGAATTCTGGAAGGGTCCTGGGAGCACAGGGGGGTAGCTGGCCATTTTTTTGTTATACCGGTTCAAAATGGGTATAAATAGGGTGAAAAGACAGGGCCCTTGGGAGAATTGTGCGGGTGGTCTGGTTGGGTTGAGGGGGGGGGGGGGTGGGGCGGGATACCTGTAACCGGGTCTGGTAGAGTGGGGGGGGGGGGTAAACGGCCGAATTCTGGGGGAATGGGTGTCTGGAGCAAAAAGTGGGGGGGGGGGGTAGCTGGCCATTTGTTGAGTTGGTGCTTGGTACTTTTTGGTCAAAAATGGGTATAAATAGAGGCTGAACAGTGTCATTTAGCTGTTTTATGGTCAGATAACACTGAAAAGCACTAAAATACCAACATTTGCTCACTTTTATCGTTTTAGACAGAGTGAAAATCTTGGGAGAATTCTGGGGAAGGGGTTGAGGGGGGCGGTTTGGGGGTGGTTGAAAAAATACTTAGTGGGGGAGGGTAACCCCCAGTTGCAGGTATGGTGGCCCCCCCCCCAGTTTCAGGTATGACGCAGGCGTGGACGCTAACACTGCTTTGCTGTTCCATACTAAATGCAGTGTATGGTTCGAGTTGCCCAACAGAAAGCAGTGGAAGAGGATGTTTGCTTTCTATCTATCCCCAGTGACTGCTGAAAGTTTAGGCTGCGCAGTGTCAGTCGCCGCTTTGAAGTGTGCATCGAAAGTGGCTGCATGGAGGCGATCCGCTTTGAAGGGCGCCCATGGCTAGAAGGCAAGGTGTCTATAAAGAGCTCGAGTCGGCGTCGCGACAAGCTGGCCGTGATTGACGTGGGCCAGAGGATCCTAGGCCCGGCAACGAGGAGCATTCGCTTCGAAGGATTCCCTTCTGAGCTGCTGAATATCCAGATCTTGAAGGTGAGGCAGCACGCAATTGCGCCATTTGTGTTTACGGAACCGACCACGTATCGTCAGCTCACCACAAACACCAAATAGCGTGCTTGCCATACTGTATTTTGCCTGAATTTGACGTTATCAGTTTAAGCAGCGCCATTCAGTTGTAACGAAACGCGCCCAAACTTTGGTGGCTCACCCTGTAGTGTTACAGATTTTTGACATGAAAATGCGTATTAGTTTAGGGTTGGACGGAGCGCTGCACAGACGTGAGAGAGTTCATGCTCTCGGTGCGCGGTAGTGTTCGGCGATCTCTTTATTCTTATGTATTCAACAACCTTTTGCCAAGCATTGCTCCCAAGCTTGAACGTCTCACTGTCTTGTGCGACCGTCGCCTCTACAAGCATATGCACGCTGCACCCTATGTCGATGGCTACCTGCGCTCTGATAGTGCACAGCACTTGCTGTTCGCTTGCGTCCGAGCAGAGATGGTCACCGCTGAGGGTTGGGTGCGTTTAAGACGACACGTTTCATATTTTTATTATTAAAAAGAACTTTTGTAAAGAGGTTGGGTATGTCGGTTGCGTCGTCTGTCTGCCACAATCCGTCTCTCTTCCAGTGATTCTCTGTCTTCTATGCAACAGTATAATTCGAACAGTTCTACTTGTGGTGTTGTTGTTTTTTTGGATTATCATGCTAGGTGAAGCAATATACAGGGCTGGCCCAAAAAAGGGGCCCTTTTTGTATTTTCCGTAGCTCAACCTAACCATGGCGTATCGGTACTAAATTTTTGTGGGCTTATAGCCAAATACAATATATTATACGCCCTCCAAAATATTATTCCCATCCGACCACTCACGCACCTTTCCTATGCCATGCTCCCAAAAACACCCAATTTTAGAAGTGACGGACCACATGAAAATGGACCAAAAAAAAATGTGCCCCCCTCTATCTCGGCCGATCGGGGAGGATCCGCCTGATTTTGCAGGCTACAGGCACCCTAAATTCTCACCTCGCATGCCAAGTTTCAGCTACTTCTGTTAAGGCTTGCTGTAGTGGCGCTACACACACATCAAACCACCCATTTTCAAATCTTTCTAAACATGTGCTCATTTGAGCGCCGTTCTGCGACACAACCGCCCTCAGACAGCTCAAACCGTTCTTTCGGTCAAGAATCACACTTCGCGAATCCACCCGTCGTCAATGCTGTCCCCAAACTTCTTGCAGCCGCACTTTCAGAGACTGCAGACTGTCAAAGGACGGGTGCCCGTCAAAAACTTTCTGCTCGAACACCCTCCCATACGCGATAGTCCATCGGGTTGCAACAATCGGGAGAGTTGGCCAGCCACTCCGTCGGGTGGATGAAGTCGGGGCACTGCCGCGAGAGCAACTGCACAGTGTCCTTTGCGGTGTGAGATGGAGCACCGTCCTGAAGAAAAATCCAGTCCTCCGATGGGAAAAGGCGCTTGCAGTTGGGGAAAAATCCGTCCGTCAACAGGCTGCGGTAGAAGTGACCCGTCACTTTTGTTGACGGACGAAAGTGCAGTCTCGTCTTCCCAGCAGCCGACACGCCAGCTACTACCAATGCCTTCATAACAAACCAAAATGAAAGCTTTCTGAAAAGGTTCAAAACCTTTAAGCTTTTCTTCTTTCCCTCTCAACCAACAGACGGCCGGGATATGGCCGCTGCGTCCGACGCCATAAACTCTGCTATTCCCTATTCCGTGGCGCCTGAATCTCAAACCACTTCTCGTCTTAAAGACCGTGCGTCTCACAGCATCGACTTGTAGCCGACGAAGCAAATTCTGCGCCCTCTTCCGGCGCTGCTGCTTCTGCAATGGATTCAGCTGATGGACTGGAACTTTGGTAAAGCATCGCAGCGCCAGATGTCGCTGGGCCCTTTGGACAGACGTCCTCGCATGGCCAACTTCTCGAGTCTTTCTTTGACTTAGTGTGTCCGGATTGGAATCCTGAGACAACGTGTGAGCTTGATTGCTGCATGTTGGCCTGCGTTAAAGCCGTTCTGCGCTCGCCCACTCTCGTCTTTGCGCTCGAGAGAACCTCCACGCTGCTAAAGAAAGACCATAAAAACTCAACAATAAACTCAGAAAAAAAACCTTTTCGTGAGGAAACTCTGATGCCTCGAGCGTCACATTGTGATCGCCCTTCAAAAGCCGAAAATTCTCTCTGCGCCAAAATTGTGATTCGAATGATAATTCCATAATTGCGGACAAACATCCGAATACGCCATTATTTGACAAAAACAGATACAAAATATTTACAGTATTATTATTATGAACGCGCATAAAAGACAACCACACAAACAAAGACAAATTTTCGCAAAGTTTGAATTTGTGTTACTAAAGCGGGCCGAACGGACCGGGCTGAAACTTGGATGCGAGGTAAATTTAGGTGCCCTGTACCTGCAAAATTTCAGGCGGATCTCCCCGATCGGCCGAGATAGAGGGGGGCACGTTTTTTTTTGGTCATTTTCATGGTCCGTACTTCGAAAATTGGGTGTTTTTGGGAACATGGTCATAAAATGCGCGTGGGTGGTCGGATGGGAATAATTTTTGGAGGGCGTATACAGATGTATTTGGCTATAAGCCCACAAAATTTCATCCCAATCCGCCATGGTTAGGTTGAGTTAGAAAAAATACAAAAAGGGCTTTTGGGCCACCCTGTATATGTGGGCCATTCACGACCTCCTAGCGTTGAACTGAATCCAATAAAAAACAACAACACCACAAGTAGAACTGTTCGAATTATACTGTTGCATAGAAGACAGAGAATCACTGGAAGAGAGACGGATTGTGGCAGACAGACGACGCAACCGACATACCCAACCTCTTTACAAAAGTTCTTTTTAATAATAAAAATATGAAACGTGTCGTCTTAAACGCACCCAACCCTCAGCGGTGACCATCTCTGCTCGGACGCAAGCGAACAGCAAGTGCTGTGCACTATCAGAGGAGGAGCATCGAATAGGGTGAAGCGTGATATGCTTAGAGGCGAGGAAAGAGGAGAGTAGCTTGGAGAATGCTTGGAAAAGGTTGTTGAATACATAAGAATAAAGAGATCGCCGAACACTACGCGCACCGGAGATGAACTCTCTCACGCTTGCAGCGCTCCGTCCAACCCTAAACTAATCGCATTCATGTCAAAAATCTGTAACACTACAGGGTGAGACCAAAGTTTGCGCGTTTCGTTACAACTGAATGGCGCTGCTTAAACTGATAACGTCAAATTCAGGCAAAATACAGTATGGAAGCAAGACGCTATTTGTGTTTGGTGATGGATCTGTCCCGAAACACAAATGGCGCAATTGCGTCTGCCTCACCTTCAAGATCTGATATTCAGCAGCTCAAAGGAATCCTCGAAGCGATTCCTCGTGGGTAGGACCTCTGGCCGAACCGGCAGTTCGCGACGCCGCTCGAGCTCTTTATAGACACCTTGCCTTCTAGCCATGGGCGCCCTTCAAAGCGGACGCCTCCATGCAGCACTTCGATGCACACTTAAAGCGGCGACTGACTGCGAGTAACTTTGCAGTCCTGGGATGATAGAAACAAACATCCTCTTCCACTGCTTTCTTTGGGCAACTCGAACCATACACTGATTTAGTATGGAACAGCAAAGCAGTGTAGCGTCCACGCCTGCGCATACCTGAAACTGGGGAACCATACCTGTAACTGGTACCCCTCCCCACTAAGTATTTTCAACCACCCCAAACCGCCCCCCTCAACCCCTTCCCCAGAATTCTCCCAAGCTTTTCAGTGTATCTGACCATAAAACACTAAATGACACTGTCAGCTCTATTACCCATTTGACCAAAAAGTACCAAGCACCAACTCAACAAATGCCAGCTACCCCACTTTGCTCCAAACCCATTCCCCCAGAATTCGGCCGTGCCCCCCACTCTACCAGCCCGGACAGGATCCCCCCCCCCCCTCAACCCCAACCACCACCCGCACAATTCTCCCAAGGGCCTGTTTTCACCCCTATTTATACCCATTTTGAACCGGTATAACAAAAAAATGGCAGCTACCCCCCTTTGCTCCCAGGCCTTCCGAATTCGGTTCCCCCCCCCCTCTGCAGACCCGGTACAGGCATACCTGAACCGGGGAAGTGGGGGGGAGGACTTTTTGGGGAGGGGGTGGAGAAAAAGTGGGGGGAGCTGGATTTTTGATTATCTGTTCGTCAAAAATGGGTATAAATATTCTAAGCAGTGTTATTTAGCTGTTTATGGATAAACATAAAAAGCACTGAAATACACCAACATTTACTCACTTTTATCGTTTTAGACTGAGTAAAAATCCCTTGGGAAAATTCTGGGGGGAGGGGGGGGGGGTGGGTGTGGAAAAATAGTGCGGGCCCACCCCCCCCCCCCACAGGTTGGTTACATATGGCCGCGAACAACGCGAACGATACTGCCGTTACCGCAGGCGAGGCGCTAACAACATATGAGAGAACAATTCAACCACCGCACCTTTGCAGTGCTTGGATTTACACAAACGACATTCTCCGCTTCCCTAACCGCTCACTTGCAAAGTGCCTCAAAAGAGCCGACTCCATTGAGGACTTTGGCCAAATTCGGGGAAGCTTTCGAAGGCATCGCCCATGTCTCTTGCAGGCGCATTGGACCAGGAGGCGGCCGCAACTTGAGCTTGGTCGTGGAATGCGGCGCTGCTGATGGCCAGCTGAAGGCATCCGCTTTGTTTGCGACTTCTCGTTTCAACGCCCGACACTTGCACTGCAGCAAAAGACCAAAAAGATCGGCTTATTGGCAGCGACTATAACAAGCACCACAAGCTTTACAAATTGGGTGATCCAACAAGGTACAGTGAGAGCATGGCATGCACAAGAGTCGTATATAAGAACCTGTATCTTCAAAAGCGAACAGCACAAGGCACTAAGAAAAAAGCCACGTAACAACACACACAAAAAGGGATCTCCCAATCTCCCCTCAGACCTATGTGGTGAAAGAGATGCGGATAAATGGCAGTAGTGGCGCGCTCAGTGGGAGATTACAGCTCCACTATGTGTAGGGTACCAAATCAAAATTGGATTTTGGGAGATGCCTCCATCAGATACTCACGTTTCACTGACCAAAAACCATTTTATTGCTAAGAAACTATTAATCTCTCGCCATGACTTTTTCAACAAAGAACCATCCATCGATAAACTACAGGCGGCCGAATTTTAATAACAATTTCGTTTCAAAATTGCCGCTGTTATCAATGGTTGGTGAGGTCGTTAACGGTGCTCAACAAATGGAAAAAATGGAAAAGCGAAACCATTGTACCATTGTACCGTATTAGGACCTAAGCCTAAGACTAGCCAAAGAGAAAGATAAGCTGAGCCTAAGACTAAGAAAGAAGAAAAAAAGCTAAGCCTGAGCCTAAGCCTAAGAAAAGCCTAAAACTAAGAAATCTACCTTTTGGGCAGTGTAGTGTAGCAAACCATTGTACGGTTACTCATCGACCTAAAAATGCCTAAGCCAAAGCCTAAGACAATGCATAACGTAAGCCTAAGCGATGAGCATAAGCATAAGCCTAAGCCTAAGCCTAAGCAAGGTGCAAGCCTAAGAAAATAGGTCTTACAATTGTACAATGGTACAATGGTTTGTGCCAAAAAACAAATGGCAAGCGTGGATGGCATGGGAATATCTAGGAGCGGCGTCCGCGGTGCGCGGGGTCACATAGGCACCGATTCTCACCGACACCTGTGCAATTAGAGACGGTTTTTTAAAAAAATCGACCTCTTTAAAAAAATAAATTAACAAAAAATGCAATTAAAGAACGGTAACGATGTTAGGTGCCATATATTAGTGTAAATATATCTCTAAGGTTGTTTCAGAGCTATTGTGATCCACAAAAGCATTGAATGGCCATACAAATACATAAAAAGGAAAAGAAATCGTATCGTCTCTAATTAATACACAGCCTGTACAATTGCATCGGTTTTCTGAGTTCATGGTTATTGTACCCATCATCAGTTGTGAGGAGGATATTATAAGCTGTTTTTTTTTTGTTTAAAATTGGCATACCTAGCTGTTCAATTCAATCCAGTGACTAAAAGGCTGCGCCTAATGACGAATCACAGGCTTCGCGGTACGCCACCTCTTTTGTCACTTGAAAACGCTATAGTTCTTTCCGGTGCGGTCACCCAGTACCAAAGGACGACCCAGCCGCAGTCAGTAGCAGCAGCAGGAGCAGAAGTGTGAGTATGACGTAGTTCCAGTGGAACGGTGTCGTGTAGAGAGTGCGACCGATCGTGTAAAGGTCCCAGAAGACGTGGCGCTCACGGTAGGTCGCCCGCTCCCAGAACGGATATCTGAACAGAAAGTAAATATTGGACTGCTCGCCAGCTGTCATCAGGTGCAATCAATCAGGGGTTACGTTGAAAAGTCTGAAGAGTCGCCTTGTACTTGAGGCGGAACTTGGGCAGTGTATCCTCCTTAATCTGGTTTGCGGCCTGAGACCCTTGTAGTCGTAGGGCGCGTCGAGGTCGAGCACGTAGCGCAGACCCACTCGCCAGCGACACCATGGCCGTGCCCGTCTGGTGCACTGAGCAGTCGTCTCAAATCGTCAAGCTTGAAGCGAGACGCCGGCCTGGACCTTTCAGAGCCCACGTTTCGTCATGGCCTCCTTTCGCTTGTATCTGGAGCTTTTCTTTCCATTGTCGGCATAGCGCCCCGACTGGTGGCGTCCGAAGCAGCCCGTCTCCTTGCCTGCCAGGAGAGCACCGTCAGGAAGTTGTCAGACTGCCTCGCGAAGCCGTACATGCCGCAGAAGCCCGCTAAATGCGCGTACGTTTGAAATTTGTGAAAAGCGGAGAGAGGAAGGCTGTGGCGACGCACTGCGCTCGGTGAAGAGGTCCTTGTCGCTGCCGTTGAAGTCGTCGACGCTCTCGCGCTCCTTGCTGTGCAGCTGCTCGCGGACGATGTTGAGAGAGGACTCGTCGATCCAGCGACTCAGACCCATCTTCTCCCTCTTCCTCAGGTACTCCTTCATCGCCTTCAGGCACACGAACTGAACTCGCGAGAGTGTACCGGCTGGCGCGCGTGTGGAGTCAGATTGACTTGACTTCCTTTGAGTTCCTTTGACTACGGACAGCGTGACCCACCTGCTCTCCATACATGGCGTAGAGCACCGCGTGCGTGGGCACGTATTCGAGTACGTTCCTTTGACTGAACATGAATTCGAGGCACTCCGTGGAAATGTAGCAGTCGGGATCAACTTCGCTGCCGTATCGAGTCGCCTAAACGACGATGCATGTACTGTATGGAAAATTTGCTTTTTTGAAGCACAGAACGCTCTGCGCAAACGTTCGTTTGCAAACGTGCTGTCCATCGACTCTTTGGCGCTCTTCTTTTGAGCGTCAGTCGATGTGTTGCTTGAAAGCACCATGGTGTCGTCCAGTTCACGCATGCATCTAAAAACGTTTGGGCTTCGGTGTTGTGCGCCGTTTTCGGTTTGGTCTCGCTTGTGGCTCTGGGGGGGGGGGGACCAGCGTCTCATGAGCGGCTCAGTGATATCGTAGCGGCTAGTATCGGCGTGCTCGTTGTGAGGGGTTCTGAGTTCTCCCCCCCGCCGCTGTCACTGAGTCCTAAATTCCCTTGGGCAATGGATGAACGCCCTCATTGCTTCGGTGTTGCAAGCGGGCTCCGCGGCTTCGGCCTGAAATCCGCGTCAGGGGCGGAAGGGCGGAGGGGGCTCCTTTCCATACGGGCGACGAACGCCGTAAGGTAGCTACAGTACAAATACTGACGCGCCCGATCTTCCTGATTGCTTGCGGCAATATGATGTGCGGTGTGGTGTCAAAAAGGTCGGGTTTTCTTAGTTAGAGACAACGAATTGATTTGCCGTCCCCTTGTCAAGCCAGGGTCCATGGATGGTCTCGATGTGAGGAACGTCGTCCTGACGCAGCTTCTCGATGTCCCAGAGCAGCTCGTTCCTCATGAGTCGTTGGCCGGACCAGTTCACCGTCACCGGGTACTTTCCTTGGAAATTTATGAAACACACATTGTTCTTGCACACTTGGATTGAAACTGCGCAGTGGCACGCATACCTGTAACTGGGGGGTTGTGTGTGTGTGTTGGAGGGGGGTACCATCCCCCTACTATTTTTCCAACACCCACTCACCACCCCCCCCCAACCCCCAGAATTTTCCCCAAGGGATTTTCACCCTGTCCAAAAAGATAATTATGAGTAAATGTTGGTGGATTTCAGTGTTTTTCAGAGTTATACGACCATAGAACAGCTAAATAACGCTGTTTAGACCTTACTTATACCCATTTTGCAACCAAAAAAGTACCAGTATAACTCAACAAATGGCCAGCTCCCCCCACTTTTGCTCCAGACAACCCCCATTCGGCCGTTACCCCCCCCCCCTCCACTCTTCCAGACCCGGTTACAGACAGGTATGGTGGCACGTGACCAAGCCTTACTTCTTGTCCCATGCGTTTGCGTAGACTGGCCGCGAGATTGGGCGAGCAAAATTTGTCGGCCCAATCGATCATTCGCTCGAGCTCGTCCGCGATGCCGGGGTGCAGGTCCGCTCGTTTCCTGGCCAGCTCCGCGGTGCGCATAAACTCGCCTGAGTCGAGACAGACCAGTTTGCAACCGCTTGAGGCTTTCTTCCCAGCGAGTAATTCATTGGCATGACCTCGAAGAGCTGGAGCGTGACCACCCGCCGTCAAAGTCCGATCTTCGTAGCGTTTGTTGGTAGAAAGCAACTGAGTGCCGCGCAGCGCGTTTAGACAGAGCGCCAGCAGCTCCGCCCAGCCGTGGGGCGTGCGCAGCATCGCTGCGCCTCCTGCTTCGACCGACTCTCTCCTTGCACCCCGACGATTAGTTGTCGGTTGTAGCGGCTTGTTTCCAGTGGTTAAACGTGCACGTTGTACAACGCAGCACAGGTAATGCAGTTGTACAATGACAGGCTGTGTGCAGAGTGAGGCGCGTTAGTTAGTGCACGCAACTATGTAAAGTTGTGTAATGTCTGCCAGAACTGCCAAGCGCTCGCCTGCGTTGGTCTGGGGAGGGAGGGAGTGGGAAAGGGAGTGCGGAGTGGGGGTTCTTTCCTTGCATATTCATGTTGTAAAGGCAAAGCTGAGACCGTTCACGCAGCAGTGTAAAAATAAGAAAACAACATTGACAAGACGAAATTCTGTCAGTTTGCAGTGTTTGAGAAAACACCAGAAAACCTCTGTGGTGGGTTGCGGTGAGGGAAGGGTTTCGTGCGTGAGAGCGTGCGAAAGCGTGCGCGCCATACGCGTGTGCGTGCCTGCTTAGGGTGTGTGTCGGTGCGGTGCTCACCCGCACGTGCGTCCGTGCGTCCGGTTGTGCGTGTCGGTGTTTGTCACTGGGTGCGTGCGTGCGTGCGTCCTAGTGCGTGCGTGCGAGTGCGTGCGGTTCGTGCGTGCCTGTACACGCGTGCCGTGGGGAGAATGTGGGGGGGGGGCAGGTTACACCCCTTCCCTACTACTGAATGTCCTCCCTGCGCGCTATAACGCCAATATCGACTTGACAGGGCAAATTGTGTGGGGGGGGGGGCAGGTCGACTTGATCGACTTGATCGACGGTCGACTTGTTTGTTGGCTGCGCTGGCTTGCGTCGAGCACTAATGTCGCACCGTAACTGCCATAGGCACATACCGTCAAACAGCCAATAATAATATTATTGTTGCGAATTGAATCGCACGGGCGGAATGAATGGGTCCGGCTGTAGCTAATTCATCGACCGTTTGTAAAAGCGCATCGCGTACGTCTCTCACGGCACGTTTCTCGCAGTGTAAACCGTGGCTAAAACAAGTCGCAGCTCAAGACTATAAGTCTTCCATCCAGGAAGAATGAGCGTATTCCCAGTGTGCTTAATTGTACTCATGACGGCCCTGGCGGCAAGCGACGCGGCGCCGCCACAGATGTCAGGCCAAACACTCAGGGCGCTGTTCCGTGGTGGCAGGGTGTGTGGATAATGCGTGTATAAAACGTGTGGTCAGACTTGGGCAAGATTAAAAACAAAACGTGTGGTCATAGTCGTAGTCCGACTCAATATAAAAACTATCAGTAGGAATTGACCAACGTGCATTTCTAACGGCTTTTAGTGCCTTAGTACAAAAAAAATATTAAAAAAAAATGACATTTTTTACCCAAGCCTGCATGTGGTAGAACGTGAAAAGCCGCTTTTCTTCTTGTTTATTAATTATGTTCTGTCATTATGTCATTATTCTTACTCTTTTTTTTCTTGTTTCTTGTTATTTAATTCTGGTTATAGCCATGTATTCATGTACAGAACAGGGAGGGGTATGAACGGAGGGGGAGGGGGAGGGGAGGGGAGGGGGAATAGGGGTATGAACGGAGGGGGAGGGGGAGGGGGAGGGGAGCACAGGGGTATGAACGGAGGGAGAGGGGGAGGGGAAGAATCCGTCTCCAATTTGGATGGTAAGTGCGTGGAAAACGCATGGAAAAAAGTTTAAACAAGCGTGACACTCACGCCAAACGTTTCTGTCACTCCGTGGACCACATTTCTGATTGCAGCGCTTTTCAACTGCGACGAAAATTAACGAACCTGCGTCTCACGCTTCAGGTCACGCGTGGCAACCACGCGCGCCACCACTATGCTCGAGATACGAAAACAGCGCGCGGCCAAAAATAGCAGCTACATATGAGTTGAGCTGAGTAGACAGTTTTAGTTGGAGGGGCAAAAGGGTATGAACGGAGGGGAGGGAAAATTTGAATAAAAGGAGGGTAGACGGGATCGAAAATTGTTGTGGCATAACAGGACGAGCACACACAGGCAAAATATGCCCGGTTTCGACGCCGTTGTTACTTTGCACATGCTTCTAATTTACAGCGTTTTTCAACTACAAAAAAAGGACGAACCTGGGGCTCGCGCGTGGCAACCACGCTCGCCACCACTATGTCAGTGCGAAAACAGCGCGCGGCCAAAAATAGCAGCAAAAAAATACGTATGAGTGAGCTGAGCAGACAGTTTTAGTTGGAGCGGCAAAAGGGTATGGTAAGTCCGTGGAGAAACGCACGGAAAAAATGCTAGAACAAGCGTGCAACTCGCGCAAAACGTTTCTGTCACGCCCTGGGCCGCAGCTTCTGATTGCAGCCCTTCTCAACGTTAACCAAAAGTACCGAACCTGGGGCTCGCGCGTGGCAGCCAGGCACGCCAACCACTGTGTCAGTACGCAGACAGCGCGCGACCAAAAATAGCAGCTACATATGAGTGAGCTGAGCGGACAGTTTTAGTTGGAGAGGCAAAGGGGTATGAACGGAGGGGGAGGCGAACGAAGGGGTATGAACGGAGGGGGGGGAGGGGACCGAACCTGTGGCTAGCGCGTGGCAGGCAGCCAGGCACGCCAATCACTAGGTGTTGAAATGACTGGTGTATGTGTTACATGTTACAACATCCTGGCAAATGCAACACTAGCTAGTATGTCACTACGCGGACAACGCACTCCCTATATAGCGGGTCATATGAGTTGTGCTGATGAACAGAGGGGGCAAGGTATGAACGGAGGGGACAAAGTATGAACGGAGGAAACATACGTTTCGCACGTGGAGAATGACCTTCAGAAAATTCAAGAGTATGACAAACAAATTCACGAGTTCATTACGACTGAAGACAGCCTTATCGAGCATGGTCTGACGCAGCTAAAGTTGTTCAAGCAGGCATGATGTTTTAAGTGTTACCATAACTTTTTTTTAAATCTTTGTATTTGTCACCCATGCAGGTCCCAGTTTCAAACGTTCCAAGCGAAGTCGAAATCTGGTTTCTTCGAGTTGGAGCAGCGGGGGGTGTCTAACGCTTGCGGTTGCGTTGCTGCTCTTTGCTTGTGCCCTCAGACGCGTTGTCTACTGCTACTCCAACAAGCACTTCGACTGATTTTCACTTACTCACTCTCTTACGACTCTCTCACGACTCACCTCACTTCAATTCGCCTGCCTCAATGCCTACATCAAGATCATGCACGGATCATTTTTTACTTGTCACGCGCCTGTCCGTTCATACCCTGTCCCCCTCCGATCACACCCTATAGCCCTTCCCAGTACGTCGGCACAACTCATACCTGTAACCTGCTTGTATGTAACATATGTAGGTAACCTGTAACCCATTTTGGGCGCGCGCTGTCTGCGTCGTTACATAGTGGTTGGCGCGCGTACTCTGCCTCGCGCCACGCCACCCACGCGCTAGCCACAGGTTCGGTATTCTTGGTTGAAGTTGAAAAGAACTGCAATCGAAATTTGTACCAGGGGCGTCAAACGCAGGCATTTTTTGTTTTGTATGTTTACTGCCACAACAATTTTCGCTCCTCCCGTTGAGACAAATTTTTCTCCCCTCCGTTCATCGGTCGTAGTGATTCGCGTGCCTGGCTGCCTGCCACGCGCTAGCCACAGGTTCGGTCCCCTCCCCCTCCGTTCATATCCCTTCGTTCGCCTCCCCTCCGTTCATACCCTTTTGCCCCTCCAACTAAAACTGTCTACACAGCTCACTCATATGTAGCTGCTATTTTTGGCCCCGCGCTTTTTTCGTACTGACATTGTGGTGGCGCGCGTGGTTGCCACGCGCGAGCCCCAGGTTCGTCCTTTTTGCTGTAGTTGAAAAACGCTGCAAATTAGAAGCATTTGCCACGGGCGTCGAAACCGGGCATATTTTGCCTGTGTGTGCTCTGTCTGTTATGCCACAACAATTTTCGATCCGTCTACCCTCCTTTTATTCAAATTTTCCCTCCCCTCCGTTCGTCCCTTTTTGCCCGTTTAACTTATAGTAAACTTTCTACTCAGCTCAACTCATATGTAGCTGCTATTTTCCGCCGCACGCTGTTTTCGTACTGACATAGTGGTGGCGCGCGTGGTTGCCACGCGTGAGCCTAAGCGTGAGACGCAGGTTCGTTAATTTTCGTCGCAGTTGAAAAGCGCTGCAATCAGAAAATGTGGGTCACCGGAGTAACAGAAACGTTTGGCGTGAGTGTCACGCTTGTTTAAACTTTTTCCATGCGTTTTCCACGCACTTACCATCCAAATTGGAGACGGATTCTTCCCCTCCCCCTCCCCCCCCGTTCATACCCCTCTGCTCCCCCTCCCCTCCCCCTCCGTTCATCCCCCATTCCCCCCCCCCCCCCCCTCCCCCTCCGTTCATACCCCTCCTACAGAACAGTGCCATGCGCCACATACCTAAATGTATAGTTTTGAAATCTTGTTTGCGTTTATTGAATCTGTTTAGCTTTTTTTTCAAACCGACAACGCCGCTTACCGGTCAAATCTTCTACAATGTCAACGATACCAGTATCCGGGACTCGAACCTCAGGATAAAGCAGGTCCGAGCTCCTTCTGGACGATGGGGGGGGGGGTGGGAGGGGTATGGACAAACACTGAGGAAGACGGTCTGGAAGGGATCCCCACACCCAGTTACAGATCACTTCGCTTGGCTGGTCGCACAAGATCGGGGCGCGGAGAGCGGGGCGGACCATCGACGGCATGGTGTCCTATCGCCTCTACGCGAAGACGACCGACGAACTGAGCGGCGGCTCGAGACAGTTCACGATCATTCCCGAGGAGGTCTGAGGCCCCGCTGTGGCACGCGTCAGTTTCAATCCGCGGGGGGGGGGTGCCACTCCGCGCTTTTATAATGGGCGCGCGCGAAAAGTTTTTGCGCACTCGCCGCCGCTCGCCAACGCGCTGACGGGTACGATTACTAGAAAGGTCGTGCGATTCGATCAGGTTTGAAAACTTTTGCCGGTTCATAGCTTTTCCAACTTCCAGAAATTCCAGAAAGATTTCAATTACAATGTAAAATGGGCAAAAACCCACGTTTCGAAACGGACAGGTCGGCATGCTTGTCGCCCAAGGATGAAACTTCGGCAGTCCGTAGCCCCGGTAGGTACAAAAGTTTGTGCGAGCGGGATTTTCGAATCTCCTCCCCAGCGCTCAGGACCTGAACTCAGAAGATTTGTATTTTTGACCAATTTTGGCACCGGAGATCGCTTTTCGGCGCATTGTGCAGGCCGAACCGTAGGTCGCAGCGGCGCGCACAATGCGGCATTCGAAAGAGGACGTCGAGGCGGTTATAGGTGACCCATATTTCACTTAATTTGATCGACTTTTTTGTTTTGAAATGGACGTCCCAGAAGTTTTGGTACCAAATGGCGCGAAAAGGGGGGGTTGAGTTTAGGGCCTGGCCCGCCATGTGGGTGCGTGCTGGAGCGGAGCTATAATGGGATGAAATTAACTTCAGGGCAATCCCCGTAATCCTAGTCTTTTAGATTTTTAAATTTGGCCTTTAATAAAAACTTTTACGCTGGCCGACTATTTACGGTAAAGCGCGCTTTTTGCGCCCGCGACAGAAGAATGCGACTGTTCTCACGAAAATTCCGAAAGCGGCTAAAAAATGTTAACACCATCTTGTAGCCCGTGAAATTTACACTACTTAGCCACCAATTTTGAAGCTAATCCGCCAGCGCGTAAAAAAACGGCGGCAAGTACGGGGAAACTAAAAGCGCAAAACGGCACAGTCGGCACCCCCCCCCCCCCTGGCTTCAATGTTCTTGTTCCAACAGGCACATATCTCCTCCAAGACATGAGGACCAATATAAATGTACATGATTGTTCGTTTCCAAATTCGGTATTTGCCATGTCGCGTTTTTTTTGCCCAAATTTAGTTTCTGCTGCGTTCGGAAGTACCGTTTATGTCGCGTTTGAGAAACTTTTTTTTGGTGCTGAAACGTTGCCAAACTGTCGCAAAAACGAAGCATAGGTGAAACAAAACCCTGAACGCCAGAAACCGTGCAGCGGCACAGTTTATGCTGTGTTTACATTAAACCGGACAGCCTAAAAAATAAACGCATACAAAACAAAGCAAGATCTGAACAGCGCTGTTTCAGTGAATGTTCTGCAACATTTCAATTCGATTTTGCAGAAATTCGTTTAAAACATCACCAAAAACGAAGCTGTACGCATTCCGTCGTGTTGAAAAAGGCACACAAAAACGCCACACAACAACAGCATAAATAAAGCAAAAAATCGCTCATTTCATTCTTCAGCAAAACAACAACTGGAGGTTACACCACTGAAACATTATTCACGACAGAAACGCAACTGTACATCAATGCACCAATTAAGTTGTTACACCTACGACAGAAACAGAGTGAGACATGTGCCATTTGAGGTAGCAATTGGTGGAGCAGAGGGGCATCTCACACATCACACAGTGCATCCTAGTCTGCCTTGGTGAAGTGTGTAGTCGTGCGACATTTTTCTTCCCCAAGCAGCCACAGAGACAGCATATAGCTTTTTTTCTTTGCGTATCATTCTTTCATCTTTTCATGAAAGTGCCCAGTTTCAAGTAAACTGCGCACGGTGACCTCTTCAGTATTTAGAAAACATGCAGTCTTGGTGTAGACGTCTGAATACAAGCAAAAACTGCGTCAGTGTATCGTTTGTGTACAGGTTACGCATGGCGTATGAACAACAGACTTTTTTAAGCAGAGCAGCTTTGTACAGCTGCTCCATCAAAGCCAGTTTGAACTTGGACATGGAGTATTCCTTCAATTCCTTTTTGCTCCCCATCAAATGCTTTTTGATGCAGAATGAGTTGAGGAACAAAGTTCGAGGATGTGGTCGAAAAACTTTTTCGTCCACTTCATCCTTCGAGTTGGTCGGCGTATGTGGTCCATCAGCTGGTCACCTTGGTCCACATAGAACCTGTTTTTAAAGTCCGGTTCAAGCACCTGTTATAATACAAGCTGAAACAAAACAGAAACCATACATGTGTTGGCTGTACAACTTGTACAGAAGTGGCTGTGCAACACACTTCACAGAAAACTTTCTTGTTCCCTTCTCAACGCTTTTGCGTCTGCATTCTCCAATGGCATTTGTCACATGAGGCAGAGTGCTAAGGAGAACGCAGTGCTTGCTGGATTGTTAGTTAGATCGGTAACAGCCTCAGATCTGGGCCTGGTTAGCAAAGGCAAAAACACTGTCTCCTTTTTTTAATTTAATTCCTTTGTACTGAAACAGAGCAGTGTCAGGTCAGGGTTTTTACTTCAGAAACGAGACAAAAACACAACAAAAACCTGTGATTTTTTTGTCACTAGCAGACTTTGAGGCAAGAAGGAACGCGCCTTCCTCAGCGTTCCAACTGCATCTGTACCTCTCGCTTGTAGGGCGACAAAGGTCATGACATCAGTGTAGTACCTGTTAACGAAAAGCTCCTAATTGTATTGACAGAAATCGCCGATCTCTACGTCCAACTGACCACTACAAATAACTGAACAGTAAGCCGTGCAAATACAAAAAACATGATACAAATAACTGAACATAAACCGTGCAAAACAAGAAACAGAGAAACTTAATGGATTTGACCCTGGTCACCATATGAGAAGTCAATATCTCCAAGGTTGTTGTCTTGCAACTCCTCTTCAAAAAATAAGCTCCCACACCTTTGCAAAAATTTTGCCTTTCGGGTCAGTTCTCATCGGCCGCACATTGTGCATGATTGACCTGTTGTATGGAAGAACAAGTGTACAGGGGGAGAACATGCAAAAAGGCAACTGCAACCTGTTAACATAGCCTCCTTCACTAGACAGCTCATACGTCTTGATTCCGTAGCGTTTACTACTGGGCTTTCCAGGGTTGTGAGTGCGAAAAGGGCGGCGAGTTTTGCATGCCACAACATTTTCATCAATGGCTATGCATTGTGATGGGACGTAATTTTTGTGAGCTCCAATGTTGAACGCCTTCTCCAAAGGTTCAACTTTGTAGTTTCGGTTGTAGTTTGGTGACGTTGGAACTGACTGATTCGCATGTCGACACAATATCGGGATCGTAGAATCTCCATAAACCGTTCCATTCTTTGGAATTGCTGGTATGGAATCGTGTTAATGACCAGCTCATTTTTCATGTACTTGCTGTACCAGTGCCAGCGACGCTGCAAATTAAGGTGTCAGTTTCATTTACGGTGTTTGCTGTGTTTGTGTTGCATTTAACTGTACTGAGTTCAACAACACTAAAACACAGCAAAAACTTGCATCAATGCAATGGCACAGGGACACTATCAGATTCGTTGCGACATACGCAGCTAACGCTGAAGCCCGGTCAAAAGGTTCAATGTCACTTGCCATGCACTGCATGGCATACTTGTTGCTATGCGTCAGCCAAACTGCCAACACATACTGTGCCACTGAACAAAAAATAGTAATTTCAGGACAATCCACGTTAAACAAGGCAGGTCCAGGAGTTGGGCCAGTGTACGCATTCGGAGGCTAAAACACTGGACAAACGTAACGGGTGCGAAGTTACACCAACAAAAGTAAAAACCTTTAGTTTTGGCTCCAAATCAGTCCAACTGAAACCATCACGGACAGGTGTAACACCATCAACGTGAACTCTGTTTCGTTTCATTGCATCGGTCCACTTGTTTGGAGCATTTGAGAAATCTAACACAACAACCGTGTTGGAACCTGAGGTAGATGCCAGGCTTAGTGGCGGTTTTTGGCGATTTTTCATTATCATTCCTAACTGGGAAGCAAGTGTTTCCTCGTCGCCCCTAGGGAGGCAGCTTATTGGTCAATTTTCGGGGAGTACTTAAACTATACAACTCACACACTTTTTGGGGGCTCTTCAACCTCTGCATTCGACGAGCTGGCAACACTGCCACCAGAAGAGTCAGACAGTTCACTCTCCTGATAGTCAGACCCACTGGAAATCGCATCGTCCATAAAGTCCAGTTTTAGAGGCGTTTGTAAGACCGCACGGTTTCACACTGCCCTGCTGGACCTTGCAAACATCGTCAGAACGGGCACAGTTGTGAGGTATGCAAAAACAGGCAGCATAAGCAAGTGAAATGTTCTCATTGACGTCTATTTCAAGCGCGAACAAAAAGGACCCAAACGAGAAAAAAACGCAACTGAAAGGACAAACTGCACAATAGAAGGTAATGCTTAATCAAAATCAAAAGTTGTGGTCGCATGTGGACGGACGTCGCACAGTCAAGGGGCAAGGGGCGAGGGCGGGGCGAGGGGAGCAGGGCCACGACGAGAACGCTGCAGTTCAGGCGTGCTGGTAGACCTCTGCCTGGAGCATGTGGCCCAACTTGTTCGTGACCTGTAATTATTAAACGCGTTTGAAACTGCACAAAACACATCACATTTTCAGCTCAAGTTGGCCGTACTCTCTGTCGTAGCTTCTGGCGCACAAAGCTCGACGTCAAATTCGCCTTCGTCTCGCAGAAGTCGACGACAGCGTCGATGATTGCAGTTGCGTTTTCCACCTTGTGCCCCTTGTACACCTTCTTCACGAACCGCGCCACCTTTTCAGGCCCAACCTGTTGTGATGATGCACAACACTTTCAAGAATATGATTGGTTTTTGTTACGTTTTTGACACAACTGAAACTAAGCAGAAACAGACCCTGTCTTCCTCATTTTCGGTGTCATTTCCGCTCCAGTCACCGTCCGTCAGGATGTCGATAGGGGACTCCGGGGACACCCGCAGAATGCCGTCCATCACCCTCGGCGGCCCTCGGCCGATGGGTCGCCATCGGAGCCGTTGTCCTGTGCGCCCTCGGCCGATGGGTCGCCATCGGAGCCGTTGTCCTGACTGGGCGTACTGTACACTTCTGGGGGCGTCAGCTCGTCTTTGGGTGGCGGCGTAGTCGGAGGCGTCTTCGACCGGCGCGCAGATGAGGCGTCGACCTGGGCTTGTCTGCGAAGAGGCCGCTCCATGACAGTGCCAGCATCGTCTTCATCCTCGCTGGAGCGTCTGATGTACGCCCGTTTCCGCTGGCGCTGGGACGGTTTCTGGGCGCCACTCTTTGGCTTCGATTTTCTCGTCCTAGGCAACGCGTACTGCTAGCTAGTGTTTTTAGGCAGTCAATGCTTCAACGTTTACTTCTTAGGGGGTCCGTTCGACAGGCATCCAAGGGAGCCAAACAGGTGAGCCAACAGTTGCTCATTGCTTTTGACTAACCTAGAAAAAGAAAAACCAGCCACTAAATTCAGCGCCTACATGTAGGCGCGTACTACTCACGCTTAAATGCAACTGAAACTGGGACATGCTTAAACTGTTCACGAACCGTTCTTTTTCCGCCACGGCAGAAAGGTCTGGCTGAGCGTCTTCTTTGTCTCGCTCGCCACTGGCGTCGTCTTTCTTGTCGCTCGCCGAAGGGACTTTCACCGCGGTCCGCCGGCTACTGGCGTTTGACTTCTTGAATCGCGAGTGGGCCGCCGACGTACGCGCCGAAGTAGACGAGGCCGATGCACGTGCCAAGCTGGTCGGAGAACGGGGCGACCTGAGAGGAGACTTGACCTTCTCCTCCGTCTTCGCCTTCTTTTTGCGACCCTCTGAACGGTTTTCACTTACAAAGTGCACAAATGTTCTGTTTCAGTTGTGTTTAAACATCCTTGCCTTTCTTTTCCTTTTGATCGATCGCCGACGCCGACGCAGTTTTGGGGCAGCTGTCCTCTTGGGATTCTGCCAATTTGCGTCGCTTGCGGGGCGGCAGATCTTCTCCGCGGC